>JYFJ02000694.1:0-115296 GCA_000934665.2 Catajapyx aquilonaris | reverse complement strand
GTTCGTCTCTCATGAAAACTGCTTATACCCTCGGAATCAGGATTTTTTGCCCGATTTTTAGAATCCAACTTGTATTTTGAGTGGAGTGTCCCTTTAAGATCACTAATTGGAAGCCCACGTCATGTATGTCATGTTTAATGATCCTCTTGTTCACTCCTTTCGCATAGATTCAATAACTTAAAATCCTATTTAATTGAGGTAAGTTTTTCAGAACCTTATTTTAATATTCATTATGATAACAAAAAGCTGGGACCAAATCCTTATTACAATTGACATTACGTCTGAATTAACGTATTTCCGAGAAACTGCTTGAGCTTGTCAGTAACCTTGCCAACCCAGTGGCCTATATGTACTCCAGAGATGACGCTGAAATTTTTTACGCTGCAGCAACAAAAAATATTTGGCAAATACTGAAGGAAACTTGGCCCATTTTATTCAAACAAAAGCAAAACGGTGGCCCTGGGCGGCTCGCAGGTTGAATAATTCAACCTGCGAGAACTTTTGCAGTAATTAAGTGGTCTCGTTAATGATAGTGAGTCCTCAAAAGTCCCCAGTATGCTACATGCCTGTATTGATCCTATGATTAACGGTTTTGACTTACAAGTACTCGGGAAGTCAATCTTGGTCACATCCTGGTAGTAACGAGGTATATTAAACATGTTTAATTATGTCCCAGTGGACTATATTTTTTAAAATGTATGAACAATAATACAGTAATTGAGAAAGCCAGGCATACGTATGTGCCTCACTATACAAGTTTTCACCATAACTGATGGTTCAAGACGCGAGTTACTATCACAGCAGTCACAAACTAAAAGCTGTTCGTCGTAAATGTCACCAACATTTTGTCATCTATTTAGATTTCACTCAATTAATAATGGGCCTGCCTTGATCTTTCTAACTAGCTGACGTTCAGTATTGTGTCCAGAAAATGTGCGGCTCGAAAAGGACAGGGAACAAGTGAGGTAACAAATCTTCATCTCGAAATGTGCTGGGGCGGGAGTTGTATCCAAGTCTTATAGTTCTGGAGCCCTTATACCTTTAGCTACTGTTTGCAATGTGCAATATATCGTGGTGCGCATTTCAGCTAGTTTGTAGATGAAATTAAGGGCATTTCCATACTCCAGAGCAGTTTGCTTTTAAAGAGCTGCGGTTATATTACCACCTGAGTTTTTTTGACAGCTCTTGCATAGTTGGGCGGAGGCTTTGGGGAACATTTAGTATGGAGGTGAAGTGAAACATGGGTCTCAAAAATTGCGAGTTATAGTTTTTTTAAAGCTTATTTTTTGGGAAATGTGCTCACGCTGTGCTAAAACGTGATTGGTGCATAAAAATATCCGACTTTCGCAACATTACTTCGAGAAAAATGTTTTTGCTACAAGCTACAATTCGTCCACTAAATTAGATTTCATTACATTGTCATAATACATCGAATGGCAAGAAATAAATCGCCTCTAATAACATATAACTCAGTAGGCATATTGACCAGATTTGAGCACAATAATCTTCACTCAAACAAGAGCGTTGGTATACTGGCTCGACAACAAGGCAATGGCTGATCCGTCACTCGTCATTGTAAAGAGTGTAAACATATGGCACCCAACGTATTGTTCTACTACAGCCGCTTGAATGAGTGCAACTAGGTTCTGTTGCCCTCAGGTGCGGTATGTCAGGGCCGGTACTGTGACTGCAGAGAGAATCACCGCATTAGCACTGGCAACAGCCACTCGAAATATTTTTCAAATTCGCAATTTCCTCACAGGAAGGGCCATTCTGATACAGTACTGTACACACAGGATTGCCACGTTTCCCTTCCCATATGCGTCTTTTTTGACTAGTTAAAAGAACTGTAGCACCGTACAGCACATATTATAATGGCGAAGTGTACGCTTTTCTCGTGGGATTGCATACCTATAAAATAAATAAAATAAAGCAATTTCCCAAAAGCCCACTGTAAAGATACCATAACATTTTTTGAGACACCATATTTGCTAGTTGCCGTGGTAAGCATTAAAAAAGACGAGATTGTTATTTACAAAATAATGTTACACATTTCATGAAAATCCTATATAGTGAAACGCATTAATATTGTGAAATAATATTTCGCGTGGTGCTTTAAGGTGCTAGTATTTTTGCGCCCTTTCCAGGTACAGTACATCTTAAGGGTTTGAATTAATTTATAATTTAAATTATATTATCCGAAAGCAGGATAAGGCCACGAAAATGTGGAAATATCTTCAACCTATTATGTAAGACGCTGAAGAAGTTGATAACAAATTTGGATTTTCCGTAATTTTTAAAGAGGAATATACCGCAACGGGATTTATTCCTGGTAAATTTTTTGAGAGATGTAATTACCATTAGTAATTTTTCACATCCGGGGCTATGTAGCGTGTGGAACTAACCAATGAAAAACACAATCCTCATTGAAGGTCTTCTAGATTTCCCCAGAGTACGGAGGAAAATGTACATATTCCATGACCAAGGTTGCTGATATCCCAGCTCCCCTTGGGCAAGGTCATATCTCGCATACATGCAGACTTCTGTACAAGCCAGATCATACCCTGCCTTGTAGATGAATCAAATTGCTACGTTTCAAGCATGTCGTGATTCTTGTAATTCAATCTGAGGGGATGACAGCTGATACAAAGCAGGTCTCTGCACGAGTGGCCTGCAAGTTTTGTAATCAGTAATTTAATCAGAGGATTGGCAGATTCAATTCAAAACTGCTATAGCATGCACATAGGTGATAAAGTGCGAGTTTCTGGACAACAGCTGTAAATCTTTGAAGAGACTATAAAAAACCTACTACATTTCTTAAGAGGAAAGTTGCCACATTGGTACCGAACACAAGGGGCAAAATTTAGTCGGATGTTCACCTCAAACTATCCCCATGGTCGAAAACTTGACTCTTATTTCTGAATGGCAAAGCACTTGAGAAACTTTTCTTTCCTTCAGTCATTCACCTTTCTAAAACTAAAACTTTATGCTAATGTATGTATCCTGTTGGCAAAATTAGATTCTGGAGACAGAAATAGTAGTGATGTGTAAAAAAGTATTAAATAATGTTAACTTGTGTCTTACTCTGTATATTTATAAATCTTTTGATGTGGCTAAAGCGCCGGAAATACATTTCATTCACGTGCTTGAGTTATATTTCATGCTAGTGTAACAACAATTTGTTTAGGGTACAGCAGGTGGTAAAGTTGGCACTGACCTGCAGGAGTTACGGATGTGGATGATATTAGATCGTAAGATATTGGAGCGATCAACTATCGCAATTTATTGAGTAATGATAATTAAAGTTTAATATCGAATCTTATATGATAATAGTAGATTATCGAATTCTGGTAAACACATTATGCAGTATTATTCCGTAATAGAAACCACATCCCCAACCCACACAAGCAATGAATTAAATCGAATGTAATAAACAACTTTTTGTAGAAGACAATCCTACGAACTTGTTGCTCACCTGAACCATCTGAAGCTAAGGCGGGTATTTACTGTTGCGTCACATGCAGTTGGCAGTATGCAGCGACACGCCCCATCATGGCCTTTTCTGTTTTCTGACATGTTGGCTATTACTGTAGCCTTCTTCTTGATAGCCGTGGACAGTTACTTTATCTCATAGCTATTAAGATAAAGTACGTGTACTGTACCTCCAGGTACCTCAGAAGGCGAAGTATGGATGTGAGCTAACTTATGAAACACTCAGTGTATCCAGAAATACTCCAGGAAAACATTTTAATGGAAAAAAATCCCATTGACGTACTTTTTTTTGGAGACTGTATTTCGAGGCTATTTCAAGAATATCTAGATCAAGGTCTAAATTCATTAGTAACATAATTATCTAACATATCGGACAAAAATAAATGGCAAAAGATGCCGGGGATAAAGTTTCTCCCTGCATGACTCCCTGATTGTGTCCCTTTTCAACTGTGTTGGATAAACTTGCATTTTTGCAGAAAAAGACTGCTAGAGGAAGATAATGATTGAACTATCCAAATTCAAATGGTAAAGGTGTGACAGCAGATCCTAATGAGGAATGCTGTCAAAAGCGTAGAGCAAGTTTACATGAAAGGGGCAAAAAGTTTACCGTTTTGTTCGCAATAGAATTCTGGATCAAAGTCGTTAGTATTAAAATTTGGTCCTAACAACCTCGACTGGGTCTGAAAGCTGACTGACTTTCAGAACAAAAAAACTCATTTAACTCAGACCGAGTCATAAGCCATCTCATAAGAACTGACGTGAACAATTTAATGATATTATTAAAGAGTGAAATAGAACGATAATTTTCCGGATATGTCTAGTGTCCACTTTTAACAATGGGAACATTCTGGCTACGAGCATTCTTGGCGTGCATAAGAGCAAATCAATGTTCTTCCTACCCCCAATAGGATAAGTATCCCAGTCAGGTATTAAATAATAAATAAAATATCCATCATTGTAATTATTTTGCCGTCCTTTTGAATGCAAAGGCAGATATTTTAAATTTACCTCATGTATTTATCTATCCCACGTTTACCTCAAAGAATCTTGGAGGACCAAATCTCGGATCAAATTTTTGATTGCCTTGTTCATTAATCGATACGAATCATAAATAAACATCACTGAATGGGATAATATACGATGTTGATGAACTATAGTCCATATCCTTGATTATTTTCACCGCTGTCAATAATTATTTAATATCAGTAAATAATGCCGCAAAAGTACTCAATAGCAAAATATCACTAGCTCTCATAAGGTTTCGCGGAAAAAATTTATAAATGAGCCTGCGGTATGAGACTATATATGGTTGGGTTGTGAAACTGTATGTTTACTTGCGCAATACTAGCCTACAGTCCCGTACTTAATACAACAAAATCTCACGTCTCTCACGAGGTTCCCAGCTCCGGCCTACACCTCACTCTGGCCAACACTCATTAACACGGAAGATTCAACCTTCATGAGAGTTTAGTGGTCTAAATAAAACATTCTAAGGGTCGGCAAATGACATTGAACTTGAAATATTGAAAGAATAGAAAAGGGGACCGAATAACCATTAGTTTTTGTTCTATCGGGTGCGTTAAAATTTGTCAATATCTTAATGTTAGTCACGACGAAATACAAGTCGAATGCTATTTATTTTAATGCCTATTTAATTGATGGTAATATGTTTGTCATGAGGCTCATGACGCTTCGTTCTTCTTCGTAGGCCTTACAACCACAGGGCTTGAAGCTGCAGATATTGGCTGGCATTTTCCTTCTGACCTTCGACAGCACAGCTATATCATCAGATTAAACTATTCAGGAAAAATAGCGAATGTCACCTCTATTGGCAACATGTATAAAAACATTCATAAGCAAGAGGTAGCAGGGACACATTACGTATCTGTATACAGTATAGACAAGCACTACCGTAAAAGGTGATCCACTAATCACTACACTAGAAGATTGTTTATTGTAGCTACATCTAGATGTCAAGTACCATTTTGTGATGCTTTTTAAGTATTTTACGGCATGAATGTAGCATTATCTAACTGCGCAAAACCAATAAAGTGATTATTTCAGCGTTGATGTAACTTTACCATCCACATTTCTTGCCTGTGTACGGCCCTGGAACTGGCAGTAACTGATAGGCTATTGAATTTATTCTCAATACCAGTCTAGAAATATTTGTGTATTACTATGGCCGTAATACTGACAGTTACTTTGAAATAAGCTTCGTATATTCCCTCTGTACTCATCTTAACGCAGATTCTTTGTTCTCCCAAAAAAATGTTCTGCTGGCTGGGCTGAATTAATGAGACCAAACTTGGGACTGGATTTATCAAGTAACGACACAGGGAGATTACCGGCACCCTATGGGTAACGAACGAAAATCCACGCCATGGTTATACGCCCACAAACAATAAAGTGCCGGAAGTCGCATTCATCAATTTTGTTCGTAAAGATGCTGATAAGCGCAGAAGCGGCAAAAACAAGGGCGCTTTCATGCAGCTTCGGAGAAAAGGGGATGATGGAGCTTTGTTATCCTGGTATGATGCAACACACCTTACATCTCGTGATGTAAACTTCACTGAAATTATTGCTTTCTAGTTTGCATCGACATGCGACAGGATCGAAACCGGAGTGAAAATATGAATCGCTATATAAAGCCACCATTGTTGAGCCACTCTTTATCTCCTTTTGCGTATCAGTTTGTGCTACAAACTGAACTTGCTTTTGACATTAGGTAGGTCACGTTGTTGGTGCATTTTCGGACATTTCTTTATCCCTTCATTTTAGGCTTGCGTGGGAACAGCGAGTAGGATTACTCTGGCGTCACAATGACCTGAAGCCGAGACGCATCCTGTGTATGTGAGGGGATTTGTAAATTAAGTGTAGGTGATTCAGAACTCCATGACATTCCGCCCCCAGCATCGTACTCGTTGGCCCAAAACAAGTTTAACATGTATGAAGCGGGGATGACAACTGTGTATGGACGATTGTTGAACTTTTTGGTGCCCCACGCGGCCACCCGATGTGTACTAAATCGCAATATACGTTCATGGTCGTCTGTGTCGTTTTCTCGGGTTCTCGACTCCTCCATTTCAGACTCGTTTTAGGACAATTATTTAACCACTGGCGGATGGATGACCTTGTGTGTCTGAATTATCCTGTAGAGGCGGCCTATGTCAGTTCATGGCACTTGCCTTCAAGGCTTGCTATGAAGTAAAATATTCCGTACAGTGAACTGTACAGAACAGCTCACTGGATCCTCCTATTTATTTCCGTTTTTAACAACGTATCACACAGCCTATTTCATAAATAAGAATAGGTTTTACGTAACGGTAGAGAAATACATCCTTCATATTATACTGTATGAATTGAAAGCCATATTCTGAATCTTCCTTAGTCGTCCACTTTTGGCTAGCAAAAACCAGTGACGCAAATCCTATTTGGAACTGTCCCAAGTTGTAATTCCTTTCCTAAAAGAAAACGTAGGCGATTCTCATATTTCAACAGAATGCGGGTGCAGAAATTCCATTTTCTTCGAAATCTAATGCGGGCGTTGGAAATGTATCATAGCTTGGAACACAGGAAGATAAAATACATTACACTGATTACAATCATCCTGAGTGACCTCCAAAGGGTGTTTCACTATTTCTTGCCATGTTAAAGCTTGTGGTACTCAACCCCTAACACTGAGTTATGGCTCAGGAACATTTCCATTTGTCTCTCGCAAGCACTTGCTCACCTAGTCGTGAAAGTGCCTTATACTGTTTTTACGAAATAATTGTAAATTTGACCCAAACCTAACATCAAAACATTGGAGCTCGCAGTATGTTTAACATTATGAAAATGCCATGTCAATATGTGACCAGAAATATAATAAGCTTTCTCTTGAAATCCCAATTAACATATGTAATTATATCGAAATACTATTCGATATATTCTGAATATTTTTTTTGTACAAGATTTCCATTTCATGACTTCGTCTTTAAAAACGTTCGAATCCGTATTTATATTGCGCCTGGTACTAATGGTTCGACCTTTTTTTTGCCATGAGTTTTGCGAAAGTGACGGGAGCTTCCCCCAGGATTTTCCTTGACATTACGAGCTTAAATGCTAAATAAATTATATGGATCCACGTCTGCAGCTTAAGGAAAGCGGCGGGCCAAAAATCTTTAAGCTGCTACCTTCGTTAGACACTTCAATTGACAAAGAGTGAGACATGTCAGGAGATTCACGTGCCACTTTACAATTCCAATGTATCAAAGTCGTTACTCGAGAGAGCAGTGGAATCAAAATCAGGCGAATACACTACAAGAGTGCCCGGGGGCAATTACGTTAAAAATAGATAAAACATTTAAACATATGACGTGTAACATGCGTCCAAGTAGCAGTAGAGGCTGACATTTCTTTGCTTAATGAACTGAGGCGGATTTAACCTGGCCTCGGCTACGCCATCAGTAATATTTTAGGAGCGGTTTGGAATGAGACCCACACAAATGCAGGAATAAGCCCGTAAGCTAACCTTAAAGCCTCTTCGAGTTGTGCATTCGACGAACTTGGAACGTCACATGCACCGAATCCCGAAATGTAGATTGCATAGATTTAAATCGATGTTCATCCATGTTATTGGTTACTCACAGTCAGTTATTGTGATGTATGGCTTCAAGCAATAAATCGTAGTTTACTGTTATTCCCAGGTCATTTGCTCGTATTGTGTCATTTCCGTTATTTTGACGACTGCTGGCGACATGTAATGGGTTCGCAGTTTAAAATACATCTGAAATCATTTAGGGAAATATACTTTAAGTGAAAAAATCGCACAGGATGTATGCTGTCACTATATGTCAAATTAAATTGATGTTGGGAGGCAATCACGTGGCAGGGAATATCATCCCTTAAAATATCAATACCAAAATAGCTATTTAGTATTTTACGTACGTTTTTGTTCCTCCACATTTTGCAGGACTGTTGAGCCGCAGCTGTTTTGTTACGACAAACCATCCCAGGACTTTTTAGTTCCCAATTGTGTGTTACCTGTGTTATCAATGCTGGTATCGTATTTTTCAAGTACTTTTCTCTCTGCAGACATTGTATTATACGAACCATATTACTAGTGCAATAAAATGACTTGAATATAAGTAGGTCATTGCTATTCCATGTAGCAGAATTATAGCAGCAGCCCTTATTATTGTCATGATAAAGTATTAGTAGTAATTATTATTCAGGATAATAGGCAGTTATGGGCACAAATGGTACCAACAAATACCTCGTACGTCATTGAGCGAAGCCCATAATAGTTCACTGCAGTGTACAGTATGAAAGGTCCAGGACGATAAACACTTCATCAATATTAATTGCTCTAATTGACTAACTCCACACATTCGAGGTCAAATGTGAACTTATCCAATACATAACAAGCGCATTATACCAGCTGTGAAATGATCTAGTAAATAGGTTTACTGAAGCTTTGTTCGACACATTTCAGTGAATGCATGGCTGGAATCATTGTTCACATTCCTATAAAAACAGTATTCTGTAAATAAGTTTGTATATAGCACTGGCTCGAGAATATGTTTCTCGGGTTGCCTTAACGCAGTTGTTCGTCTGATACGCCAGACTTTCACTTGTAACTTTTAGAACATTATTCACCAACTGGTGTCATCTTAGATCTTTAGATTTGACCCTTGAGGGCCGGAAATCTTGCCAAGATATTTCTTTTCTGGGACTTGATGTGCTTGCCTCATACATTTTACTTCCTCACTACGGAATTGTATACCGCACTTCTGTTTGTTTCTAGAACAGACGCTGCATGTTATTAAGGATCTCTGCCAAACTGAAAAGATAGTACCATGCTGCCTCTTCGAAAAATGTCACTAACAGTACGACGCGATTAATATCCAACACTGGTACAGTACGTAGAGGTTCATCAGAAATCTTTGGTCAACATCTCCAGCTGAGTCGACGTGTTGGCTCAAAGATGCCTGAGGAAAGCGAAACTTCTAACAAGAAAGGGCTGCAAAGTTTCACATAGACAGTATAGCCGTGAGTGAGTCCCATGCCCCATGAAATAAATTGTGTGCCTCGGATAATTTCCTCAACTAAGGCCTTGACTGACCCAATTTGTTCATTAACTGTTCATTGCTGCGTCGCTCAATACTTTCCGATAAGTTTTTCAACCTCATCCCACGCTTGTTTTGTCGTAAGTTCTTTCATGTTACAATAATTCATTTATTTAATATCAAGATCTGCCAAGCAAGAGTATTGAGAACCCGATGTCACTATTTGTGTATTAATAGCTACTGCATGTATACCTCCATCTTCTAGAATCTAGATCGATTTTCAACCCGGTATAATATTCATTATTCTTTATTCAGTATTTCTACAAACGAATCTATTAATGAGCGTCTTAATTTTTTTACTCTTTAAAGTCGATAGTACTGAACTTTGTAACTTACTTCTGAACTTTAGAAATAAGTTGTTAACAGTTGTGGGGTGTGTACGTGTGTCCATGATTCATTTTACCGACAGTTAATTTCCAGCAAGTAAATCAGTAGCAACTGAGGTAGACCAATTAATCCTTGCACACCAAACACAGAAACTAGACCCGAGGGTAGTTTAGGTACAGTAACTCTAAAGTTGACACTTTCCCCAGGCACCTGTCTTTATCCACTGCCAATAATTAGATGAGTCCGCAATTTAGGTGCACGTCTTCCTTGTAAAATACCCGTTTCACAGCATTACTCTGGAGCGAATAGGAGAGATTTCGAACTTTGAGCAAAGTTAGAAAACAACCAGAAAAGGTTCTTGTTTTCCTAGTTGGTATTTTCAGATCACCTGCGGCTCTCCCAACGAGTTTTGATGCGATCAACGAATGAAGAAGAACAAAGAATTTCTCATCACTCTGCAGGAAGAATTGGCAGCCAGTGGAGTGGGTGTTGCCTGGAGTGTTTTTACAAAGTCTTTCCTTTTGCCAGTGGAACAACAATTAGGACGGTTGTGAGTGGATATTCGACTCGGGAAATATTACGTTCATTTTCTCAGCAATTAGTTACACTAGGGAGTAGGTAAATACATTTAGGTAAATACATTTAGATATTGACACTGTTTTAAATGCTGAGCTATGATAATTAAGCTAATGTAGACTTGATTGTTTGTACTGTAATCTCCAAATTACATGCAGACCCTGCCCAATATCTTCCCAATTTAGACACTGTATAATCTCCTACCACCCATTTAAATCACGGTAGTCTATTAAAGTGGATTCAACAACTCGAGCATTATGGCCTATTCGAATAGTTCCGCCATTTTTGGGGGATAATTGCTGGTCTACATTACATGAAATAACTGCTGTAAAAACTGGGCCACGTGGTGTCTTATCCAGTATTTAAAACTCTCTAGACTTTAAAAAACCACCTTTCCGATCCGGGGATTAACGCTACAGCTCAGTGGTGGAAAGGCCCACTTCACCACCCGGTCCTGATTCAAAGTGATAAATGTTCCCTTCTGGCATTAAGCTATAAGTTGAAAATGGTACTTTTTGGCAATTACATTTGATGCTAAAAAGAGTTCCATTAAGAACAGCGAAATACATTAGCATTCAAGTGGAGGAGTTTTTTTTGGGAGTAGAAAATGGCTGCCCTTAACTGTGCGAATCTTCTTCAGGGAATTAGAAAACGGAAAAGAGAAGTGTTGTCCCTCGGCGACAAACACTTCACAGGCGCGGAGATTAAGTGGCTGAAGTGAAAAGAGCTACGGTATTCGAAAATCGAAGTCTCCACTCCCCATCAATGCAAGGAGAGAAAATGAAAATTTTATTATAGAACTGGTTGAATGGGGAACTAGCCTTGGTCTGGGATTTGGGATTTTTGTTCATAACTAGCTAGCCCATGTCTGTAAACATACATTCCGTGACTTTGTTGCATCAAAATGACATTACTGGATAAATTACGGCACATTTAAAAGTGCCTTCAAAATTGGCGGGAAAAATGCCCCGGCCGGGTGGTGCCAATCGAAAGGGTACACCGAAATGCCTGGTTGACTGCGAGATATGAGGAATTTGACTTTGAATTAACCGCGGACACGACGGAAAGCATTCGCAAGGCGGCTGTAGGCCATCGAGGTGGAGAAAAGGGGCCTTCATGTGCCGAATTCGGGTGACAGATAATTCCGACCTGGTGGCATCACTGCCATGTACAAAGCGGCTTGAGCGGCCTGGAATAAATACGCGCCCCGGCCGCTATCTTGCTCACGGAATGGGACGGTTGCTAACAACAGCGAAGCATTTTACGACAATAACACCATTTTTGCGTTCATTTCACTTCGCGTGACGTCAACATTTTCTAGGCTGACAGTGACGTCACCAGTAGCCTACACAAAAACCCCAATTACTCCGGAACTGAAACTGATATCTTAAAACGGAATATGCCAAAAAAATCCAAAAAATATGGGCGAATTTATTATGTAGTTTCCAAAATGAAGGCTACTTCCCCATTAGACCTACCATTAATTCATCAACAATATTACACATGAGGGCGTTTCAATAGGTATGGAAAGTGATTTTGCTTCTCTATTGCATATTGTACATAGTAAAACCTCTATATGACGAAAGTATGTATAAAGATGGAATTAGTGAGGAGTTGGCAGTTTTTCCAAGGGATGGCGGGATGCGGTTTATATTTGTAGTGAGTCGTGAGAAGGCCTCGGAGGAGGTTAGTCAAATAAATAGGTTTTTGTCAACCTGTGCATTTATTATTGGAACCCAGTGACTCTTCGTGATCATGAGTGATGATCTAGGGAAGTCGGATCTCACAGTGTGTAGCTGAATTTGTATAGTTGCATTAAAGGCTGTTTCAGAAACTCGTCTAACCGTGACAGGGTAGAATATATATATATATATACGGAGCTGAACGGTTTGTGTGCGAGAAAAATCGCCTTCGCAGGCGAAATGTTGGCGGCGTGTCCCACAAATTCAAAGTTCGAAAAGCGTACCGATTTGGCCAAACAAATTCGGAGAGTTTTTGTATGAGCATTCGTTTAACCTCTGGGCATGGAGCTGTAAACCGGAGATGCTGGAAACTGAGATCCACGAGAAGCGATTTGAACTTTTTTAAGCAGATAAGAAGGTACAGCACTACTGAAGGAAAGAAAGTTATCTTCAAACTCGTGTTTCATTGTGAAAAAATGCATTAATCCCAGTGGTTCATGTGTAGAAGAATCATGTTTGGGCCAGAGAGTACAAAAATGTACAATTCAATTTTCCAATATAATCAGTGAAAAAAGGATGAAAAATTCATATTTCCTACTTCTTAAAACGCCCTCATAATAACAATAAAATCAACACTATAGTAAATTCGCTGTACAATTAGCGAAAAACCATTAGTTACTCTCTGAAGTGCCTTAATTTGCCTCTGGGATAAATACGTAACGATGTTACTGGGTTGCAGTGACTGGTCTTCCGAGATTCCGCCTATTTTATGGTGTGGTTCTTACTAGTGGGTCATCCGGCTGGCAGCGTAATCGTTGTCCCAAAACAAATCAAAAATGTAGGTGGGAGAAATATAGGGGGACCAACCGATAACGACGTATTCGACGAGACCCATTTGCCAGCCCGCGGCAACACAACATGACACTTTTTTAAGGGAGGTCGCCTGAAGGTTGAATGTGGGTTTGAAAGGGTTCATTTGGTGCCTCCCACACTTTTGATTTCAGATAGTTTCATTTTCCATATTTAAAATGAACAGCCTGCCTCTAAAGGAAAGTGCTTATCACGCAATCAAATTCCGAAAATAACACATTAACAAGGTGAATTTAAAAATTACCTGTACAGTCATATAGGTCATACACAGGTACCTGCAAATCAATCATATCAAATTTATTTTCTTCAGTAAAACTGTTTTATTGAAAAATACTGAATACCCCAATTTTTTCCCCAAAAGGCGAAAGGAATATTACGTATTTTGCTGGGATTATACCACTACAAGGATTTTTTTTGCCTTAAACAGCAGATGGAGTAAAAAAATATGATGCCTGAATTTAATTACTACAAAACAAAAGGGGCAAGACTTTTTTTGTCAAGTAGCAGTGTACAGTATAGTGTAATATAAATCCATGGCCTATGTAATTAGCAAATTTAAACAAGAGTGTAATGGGCCTGAAAAGAACTACGCAGTAAAAAATGGCCTCATTAATTAAAAACTACAATAATGTACGTGTATAAACTATACAAAATAATATGAGTACAGGCCTCCATACCTGTCTTTCCGTACTAAAATGTAGGGTGATCCAACATACTTGTCCGCAGAACTGAATCATCCATTCAGTTATTGAATTGCAATGGATTTCCGATTGTAACAATAGCCATAGAAAGTAATTTTATATAACCAATTTTTCGCGGGCTAGATTCCTTCCAGGTGATAAACAGGAGAGTCCCAGCAAACGAATATTATCAGTTAATATTTTCCTTAACCATTAAAAATCACCTCATAACCATCATTTCAGTGCCAAAATACACCTAAGCAATACTATACGCGATTATCAATTTAAAGTTTTTTGGAACATCCTGCATAGAGTTAGGGCCTAATTCGCTAAGTGAATGAAATGGTCCCACGGCACTGTAATTTGTCATAACATGCGAAGGAACAAGATTGCCAGTGCACCGTTATTATGCATGGTGTAACAGAAATGTATAATTATAATTATGGAAATAAAACTTGAGAATAAAATTTAAAAAATATTTCGGTTATTGAATATCATTGTAAATTTGAAATATTGAAAACCCACGAATAGTGAATAATCAGAATATGAAGCAAATCTGACAAGCTTATGACATGAACTGAAACTTTCTGACTAATTACATCGCACCAGTGAGTGTGGCGGTATCCAATTTGAAAATAGTTGTGGAACAAGCTTTGGTGTGTCACACCGTGCTGCAACCTATTAAAGCGCAGGAAATTCCGCACACATTATGGCGCTTCATTCACTGAGTCTGGGGTAGAGGATGTAGAATCGCCTTGGTCAGGCAAGGACTACACAGGAAACTAGCACAGGTCCCAAAAAAACATTATCGAAAAAAACACAAGAGCAACTGATGGAATCGGGCCAAAAATTCGAATAAAAAAAAGCATGTTCTGTTTTTACCGATAAAATCAAAGGATGGTTTTTCGCACAAAATCTCACAGGATGACCAATATCTAAAGCCGGTGGTGTAGTCAACCAAGCATGCCCCTTTTTGTTTAAGTTGCGGAGAAGAGACGATAAAAAATCCATTTTCTAGTCTGAACCGGTGCTGCCGACATTGCCAGTTAGATTGTGATCCAATCGATCGGAGGTTTGCTGCCGAAACCAACATTGTTTTTCACCCCTTTAGGGCATTTAGTGTGGGCGGCATAATTTTTGCAGTTTTTCAACGCATTGGTGGTTTCTTCAAAGGTGTCATGGTGAGCAGAAATCCTAATTACTCGAACAGGATTAATAAATAACAAATTATGATGCATTGTTTTAGCAGGAAGAAATTACACGCAAACTAACCAGCCCGCTGATAATAATGTCATTATTAATTTTTGTAAGTTATCTCTTCTCTGGAGTGTGGAACCAAATTAGTTAATTTTAGCATTTTTATGTGCATTTTTGTATGCTTGAGGGTACAATGAGCGTAATATTTTTCGTAGCACTTTCCAGGTACGGTATCACTAAATCTGAGATTTTTCACTCCTTTTTAATTATTAAAGCTTCACCAACTGCACATCGTTCCACTATAGGCCGAGGCGACATCATTATTATTGCTACAAGTTATATATTGATGTAGAGGAGCACTTTTTCATCATCTCGTTACATTATGTTGTTAACTATCATATTTATTAATTAAAGTTACGCCCCAGTTGTGGTGCTGAAAATATCACTGCAAAAAGTGCAAAGTGGAGTCATCACATATTCCAGGCGCTTACAGGGAAGGCCACTTAAAAAGCACCTTCAATTAAAGTGGCCCTCACCTATAGCTCTAAGCGACTGATTCTTCAGCTTCTGAACCGGTGAGCATGAGCCTTTAGCTGTAAAAACATGGCCATTTTTTTTCACACGCAATAAAAAACGAGTCCACATGAACTCTCGTCCATTAATAACGAGGGATTGATGTATGCACGGTTTCCGCACTCACAAATCACTCACCCAGAAAATGGCACCAAGCGATTACAGGAGACTATTATTCCCCGGGCAAAAATTACACTATGGACGTTATACTGGTTGAGATCGCGCCAATTTTTTTTCGCGACGTTCTTGGTATTTTTGCGAAGCCTGGCTATTTTTAGGCGCGTCGGCCGAGTCGTGTCGTGGGCCATTAAGGGATGATTGGATTTCCTTGAGAATAATTTTATCCGAGCTAATCATATATAGTGGAACGAAACTGTCTAAACTTTTAACACAATTTGGAATAACGATATGCACGTGACAATTTCGTATGGCGGTGCTTAAGACAATATTTGGCAACCTAATATTTCTGATCTGGGACAGGCAGAGCTGCTACTCTAGATATAGCCTACATGTGACACCCTTGTGTATCGACGTGCGTAATGACCACAACTTTAATAGAGGGTTTTGGCTCAAGGTAGAGAGGTTTTAATTGCAACTTTGACATTGTAGCAATGTAACTGCTCAAGGCTGTTGCATATGGCAACTTAGTAAGGTAGCAAATGTCGCGAATATTACTCAGCAGGGGTTCGTTCTCCTCAAGCAAAATGGTCAAAGACTTTAAGCGTGATCTATGTTTATCACTTTTCGTGCTATAATGACTATAGTGATCATAGTTAAATGCTATTAGTACAACAATTCTGTCTTGAAACCTGCACCTTGCAGGATGGTCACTGGGCAGTACATATAACTACTGGATATGATTCAGGTATGGTCAAGGGTATGGTGATTTCTTGGCTTATTTTTAGGCCATCATTTGTGGCTTCGAGGTATTGTTGCCACGTGCAGAAGCGATTTAGATTATGCTACATACTAGACTACAATCAGGAAAATAATGACATTTGGCTATACGTCTAAGTCTAAGGTGTGCTATAGTGCGGCTCTAACTATAGTCCAATTTCAATTTACACAGTGCAGGAATGTGTCATAAAAGGACAGTATATGGTCGCATGATATCCTGCAATATGATCAATGTGTGTGCGACGTGCATTGCGTGATGGTATATGCAAGATGTCGTAATTGTGTAAATGTCATGGGAAGCGAGATATACAGTATGAAAGAATGTACAGTACGTGCTTGTATATGTAAGCCTCACCCTTGCCTTATCTTCAGTATGACAAGTCACTCGAAGTAAATATAAGCTAATCGAATTTTGTGAACATTTTGCGTGCAAATTATGCTGTATACTCTTCATGGGGCACTGAAATTATAAGGGCGACATGCCTCGCAGATATTTGGAGCTCTTCATTAATACACGAGTGTTTGTTTATCATTTGAAGGCCTGAAATGCAGCAGGATCAATGTCATGCTAGATTAATATCCAGCTACGCCAGTTTGAAGTTTGTAGATTGGATTACACCTATATGGGGGGTAATTTATTATGAAAACTTTTTCTATATACAGGGCAATAAATTGCTTTACCAGAAAATTGACTTGGCTCCTATAAAACACGTGTTATCGGCTACATTCGAAAAAGCCTAACTCATTTTCGACCGAAATGAAACTCTGATCGCTTTTCATTTCAAGTCTTCATTCCACAAAAAAGAAGAGTAATTTTATAACTTTTGTCATTATCCTGTTGGCTATTGATTATTGCAATAATTGCTGCGCATTTTGCTAAGATAAACATATTCTAAACTAATTCAGACTAATGAATGGTGAATTTTCATTTAAATTTTGAAGAAAATTCAATGAACTGCAGCATAAGGGGAAAGAACTGTGTCCTTTACGCTATGGCATACATCATTCTTTTGACAGCTTGACAGGTTATTGTCCATTTTAAATTGATGAAGTATAGATCTGACAGGATTGAAGATTGTAAGAACTTGAACATGTCTTTCACAAAGTTTGTCGTCGGAGAGAAAAACGGACGCATTTTGTGCTGCTTCGTTCTAATAGACTCGTGGAATAGGACGGCATGCATGAGCTGCAGAGAATATCCTTGGGAATAATATTGCATGCAATATTTTCTGAGATATCGATAGTTTTATTGGCCTGCAATATGTGGCTTACACAATGGTTTCATCACTGGCGCCCTTAATTACGTTATTTAGCACAAGCATAAACTTTGCTCGCGCTTGTTTAACTATTTTGCAAACATCCGACGCAGCATAATGCGAGTAATCAGGTCTAATGAATCAATATTTACACCGAATGTATATTATCATGGCACAATTTCAAATCGAGATTAATTTTTTCGAGGCCCATTTACTTGTTGGTATAAAAGTATGCAAACAATTATGACAATCATTGCTTTTCACCAGAATACAGTCATGATTGCAACCACTTTTTGATGTGCCTGACGAAATTCTTTGTGAAGCACCATATCGAACTGTGGTCCACGCGGCTCTGTAGTAAAAATTGTCCGTCCTGCTGGTAGCTTGCCAACGGTATAGTAATGACTTTCTGTCTCCCTGGTGTTCCCTAAATACGTTACTTGACTAAAATGGGATTCCCTTGATTGCAGGCAGAAAAATCAAGCACAGAAAGGGTATGAAGTTTCATCCAATGAAATTCGATTCCTCTATATGTTTTTATATGTTCTCAGTAACATCTTGGTCATTCAATCGAAGACGTTCTGACCTTCTCGGGGGCGCGGCACACGGTTGTCCTTTGGATTAGCTCCTTGCCAATTTTCGTTCACTTCGCCCCACCACACCGGTTCGTTTGGAGAGCCAAAAGGTTTCTCCTAATTATACACCGTGCTATATATCATACATTTTGAAAGGTAATATTTTGGATCATTTAGGTAGCTAGGAAAGTATGTGGTCCCCGACAATTGAAGAATGGACATTACAATGCTCTGAGTGCCAAACAATGAAAAAAAATCGAATTTATCACGCGAAACTATTCGATGGCGTGAAAAACACTCCAACTCGTGCGGAGATATACTGCAGCAAGTACCAAAAGCTCTTACAAAGTCATACGTACAGTACTGTACATCAAAGGAAAACTTTGCACAAGTTTCCTGGTTCGGATTTTGCCAACATAGCAGAGAGTCATCAGTTACTTAAGCACAAACCTAATGAAATGGCGCAAAGTGACATTGGAAAGATGCTTTTAAAACATATAAAGTATACTTCGGATATAACAGACTTGAAGGGAGCGCGGAAATCAGGGTCGTAACCGAGTTAAGTTATAATCAAATACACAGCCCAAAGATGGAGGAATGGCGGAGCCAGCCTTTCGAGTCTGCTATAACCAATAATATGTTATAGCCGAGGCTGTTATATCCGGAGCCAACATCTATGTTATGCCATAATTATGACAAAACTTCAAAAACTGATTACAGACTGATGCTGTTAGTGATTTGGACCAATATGTGATTGGATTCGATGCGGAAGGCCTTTGATGGCAGACACTATTGTTCATACACGAGCTGACAATATACCTTCCAGTTGTCTTCGTGCAATCTCAGTTTGAAAGCCATTATTACGAGCACATTATTACGAGCACTTGAGCCTTGAATGTTTGAAACATACATACTACAGATCGGCTTTTTCAAATAGTTCTTTGCTACACAAATATTATTAACCGTCCCATACATTTTCCAGGAACAATTCCCAAGCCTGCAAGCGTCAACGTGTAACCCGTACAGTCAAGCATAATTTCCTCTCTAAATATTGTACCGCAGTTTCACAACGCCAGTTACTTAATAATACAGTAATAATAGGCTGCTGCGACATGTAAGTCTAATAATTCTCTTCTAGGCACCAGCACGATTGTGACCTACATACTATATAGCTTGTTCCAGAGTTATTGCATAACCTATGATATTATTACTACGTGACCTAATGCCATAATGCTCGACACTTTGACCCGGCTGGCTGCACCGCTCTTTTATCTCCAGGAAGAGTCTTTTATCACCCAGCTGATTTGTTTGCTTGCATTTCAATCGACCATTATGAAAGGCGCGACCGTAGTACCTTAAATAGCTTTTCGAACATTGTCGACGAAGGGTATTGTTCTCAACTTCGACTAGGCTGCGGTAGGCCATATTGGCAGCAGTCCAAGGGTCACTCAGGTGACAGAAAAGTCATTCGTAAACACTTTACTAAATTTAAGCACGCATATACTCCCTGCTGAGAACCAGGTAAAAAAAGTAGTTATGTTATTGTCATACATTCATATATACCGGATGAAAAGGAAGCAGGTCGGGTACCTAAATCTGCTCCAGAGCCTTTAAACACGTTTAATAAATAGCAAACGGCTCTGATTCCGGAAGTAGCTATTTGTTTTACTTAACGTTCCTCTAATCTGCCCTGAATTCAAAATGCGAGCTTTGCAAAATGAATCTCCAACGTGGATTACAGGAGTCCATTTACAACTGGATGTTAAACACGAAAATGGTTGGCTATTTGATATCAGATGGTGACCACTCCATAACAATGCCTCATCGTGTTACCATTTGAGTCTTCCCGGAGTGGACCTAAGCGGCTTCCCGCAGCTTTGGTGTAACCTTTCCTAATGAAAGCTCATAAAGTAAGAAGAGCTTCAGGCAAATGAAACCGTGCTGCCATTTTGTTAATAATTACGAGTGACACTTCTAAGAATATCTACGACCTATTTTTTGTGAATATGTGGCATCGTTTTTCAAGCAGGGATGGGTTCAAAGGCACTAATCAATTTCACATACTGGTACTAAATTAAAATATTAATAAATAGTCAGTGTTTTTTGTTGTGATAACCTGCCATCAGCCTTGCATATCACATACCGATGGTATATACCTTGATCATAAATAATGGCATGTGTGTGCTGTGATCACCCATGCGGGAGGACCCAGAGGATTACATAAGCTGACCGCGTTGATTTTTTCTGTCAATATCATTATCGATTATCGATTTGCCAAATTTTTGTTAAATATTTTCTTTGCGGCATGACATCATAGGTGTTATGGAAAAAATGCGCACTGATGCGCAGTACATTATAGTTGCATTTCATTGGGGCAAATCCAGTCTAAACAAGACGTTTTCGGAACTGTATATATACTGTACGTATACGTGGAATACTCCCACCTTACACAAATATACGTATGGATGTGGCACCATATTGGAGGCTCTTGAACCATCATTCCGATATCTGAGCAACTATTCTATAGGTCTATGATTACATAATATGTAATTCATATGCACAGACAATACAATACAGCACAATCTGCATTGTGTGGGGGCATATGGTCCAATATATCATTTTTGTCGTTACATCGAACTCTGGATAGCCTATGTGACCCCAATTAGTTGGTTAATGTGATCGTGTTTTACTCTTGATCCTAGAAGTTTTCTAACGAGTATGTTGACCCATCTTGTGCCATAGTACAGAATCTTCAGAGTTTTTAGGGGGATGAGAAATTCCCAGTAGGTCTGGACAGCTGCAGATCAGTCAGATAGCACTAATGGGCACGCGATTATTACTCCTATATTACTGAGTGTAGGCTATTCAGCAACTTTTATCTGCTTTTCTGCGCTTTTATGAAGATGTGGTAGTTTAAGTATGGCTCAGGGGATGCGGAGGGTCTCACACATTTTTTTCGAACTACAGTACTGTACATTAGGTATTAGGTTTCACGTAAGACCATATCCTTCTTTCCATTTCTACAGAGCCAGAGAGAGAGAACCTACAGTGCGACTCTATTTTTGTGACAACAGAATTAGTGTCGAAAATTTCTCAAAATTACTCAAACGAGTAGCCATTAGCTGCGGAAATAACGGAATTAGTCCTGTAAGCCACATTTTCATTAGTCTTTTGTTCCTTTTTACCACCTCCATTTAGTACAATTTAGTAGACGCTAAGACGGTTCTTTTAGTTCTCTTAACCAGCCATTTACGGTGCAAAAAACACGAAGATTTACAGAGACCCTTAGATACAACAAGCAGTCATTCATCTTGATATAACTTGCGCTACTACTACGTATATCAACCGCAATCGAAGCCTGAGAACACAACCCACTTAAGGCGGGTATATGTCATCCGGCAGGTTTTAGTGTATAATTTGATTAAATTCCGCCGCTAATCTCTTTAGCATTCATTCAGTAGGAATGAATTTATGCAAGTCGGAGAAACTAAGATCAAGACCATTTTGAAGGACATGTATACGCTATACACATGCAAATGAAATGGTTGCACAGTATTTTTGTCATCCATTCTGGAGGCTTGGATACGTTATTTATTATGTAATCAACTCGAGGGAGAGAGTACACATTAGGTAGATATTATGGCTATTGTCTTTAGTTACACACTCCTTTAACTCTGCTTAATTATTAAACTAGAGCGGCAGAACCACTTTAATTAGTAATCTCAATAAAGTACGTTCAAATAATGTCAGCTTTAAAATTTTGGGGTTGAATGACTTCCGCAGGCTAATTGAGTTTACCGCAGTTTCGCCTGTTTACCTTCTGTAACGTAATTACGAAGCTGTCATCGAATTAACGAGGTGGGATATCCCACCGAGGTGCCATGTAATGGCGTTAACGTGCCATAAACACAAAAGTCAGGTTTATTTTGTCACCCAGTTGCTGTAACATGTACGATGTACGTATATGCAAGGCTGCTAGGGACTTGCAGTGTTACGTGGCATTCAGTTTTTATTTGATTCTTTTTTACACGCTCAAGCACATGAGGCATCACGTGTTTTTTTATCTAGTTCCAAGAATTCCCCTCTCGTTATCGCCCAAGTCCTTCAATTATCCAGGTGGACAGCAAACAAGGTTGAACTTAAGTGCTTCAATGATTTTCAAAGACAGGTGTTGAATATTTGATGTATGGATATTAAAACCCACAAATCTAATCTAAATCTGTCATGGCACAGAGGACGTCAGAATTAAAGGTCAATAATCACAAAATAGTAACTTGTCATCAAAAAGGTCAAATTTATACTGATTCATGCGGATTCGCGTATAATCTACTATCCTGCATAAATGCTTAGAATGCTTCTTCCACTAAGCTCCTTAGCATTAGCAGAGCAAAATTTGAAAAAGATTCGCGTAGGCACAGTATAATGTTTCCTTTATTAACGAGAAGTTTGCTAACAAAACATGTCTGACGTTTTTTTTATCCCGTTTTTATGTGCCAGGAATAATACTCTGAAAATATCTCATTGTCAAGATCCAATTTTTTTTAAAGAATAAATCTTTTAAATAATGTGGGACATACATCACTCCTACACTATTCATGTCATTACAGGGAGAAAAATTTCAGTGCTAACACCATTATTTTGCGCATTATACGTGAGCTTGCAAAGCAGTCTTCCCGTGATTGATTTCCCTCCGGCCTACAGGGTTACACGGTCAGTGAAGCGGAGAAAAAAATCCGTCACTTATATAACTTCACCTGGTCGTCGAACCCGGCTGAGTCACGACGTTCTCAAATCACGAAGCCTCATCTCCATCTCAAACTTTTAACAAATCGAAAGTCCAATTGAAAATGATTTTAAAGTATGATATCCTATACTTTCATCACGCTCTTTCCCACAATCAGCCTCACGTTCCGAAATATAATTATTGGTGCATACCCCATAATAATTTTTATGATTAATTTCTCTCACCTCCATAATTGCGCACTGACAAATACTATGCTAAATGGTAAACAAGTACTTCCTACGCCCAAGAATGTGCGAGGACAAGAGTATAATGAGAGCAAAAAGAAGCGCTTTCAGTGTCGGCGCAATAAGTCTAACAAGTTTTTATGCTCCTTTACCCCGCCAGCATAGAAAGTTGTTCAAGTACTTAACAGCACACCTTGCTAGAAGGACTGTGTAGGCTCAACAGGAACTACGCGTGCTCATTCTTAGTGGGGAGTGTGTATACTTTCAAAGGGCCTTACCTCTTTTGGCCGCGCCAATTTGCATATAAGCAAAGCAATAAACTTCTAGATCATAATTATTCACACTGAAATAGTATACAACCAGGATAGTTTAGGCCAAAAATTTAGATGCAGCAAAGGGTCCAGAATTTTTTGGTGCGTTAACATGTTATGGCATGTGAATTTCAGTCATGTGTTGGAAGTGGAATGTTGGTACTTCCGGATTTTTCATTCGCATTGCGAAACCCTCGTAATACCGACTGAATGAAAATGTCCAGATATCGGGACGGATCTGTGAAGCTGTGCTGCATCACGCGATGTACAAGGTCAGCATTTTTTTTGCACTCAATGCTTTAAAATGATACTCACCGCTTATTATTCTTATTCACTAACGCATACACTTCTCGCGAATATGGCTACTTTTGCAGAAAACCAATTTCAGCATGTCATGATTAAACTCATAAACCATCTTTTAACCTTTCAAATTTTTTTGTTCAATTTCGTAACAATCGTGACGATTTTTACGAAATTGAACAAAAAAATTGAAAGGTCAGTGTCAGTCAGGATTAGCATGTTGTTAGTACTGCGCATCTTCCTTATTTTGTAATCGATATAAAATGAATATGTATGCCTCGAAAAAGTTTACAACCGCGATTTGTATCCATACGCTTCTGCTTGAACAGCTCTCGAGAGATAATTGAACGTGGTGCTTATTATTCCAAACTGAGTGAGCCCAGGAATAATGCAAACTAAATTACGGAGAATCGGTGTGCAACGGTATCAGTGTGCTTTGTTTCATTGTGTCGAATCTATCCACATGGCAAACATTTGTTTAATATACGATATACGCTTGATGCGCAGGCCATCTCAGGAGGCCGGCCCGCTGCTGTTTGAATATCATTGAATTTTGGGTCAATGAGTATATAGCTGGAATTAATGGTGCCTGAACAACACTATACTCAAATGCTGACTGATCAACGAAATGTGATTACCTTTTAAATAATAATATAGTTTTG
Source organism: Catajapyx aquilonaris (assembly GCA_000934665.2). Taxonomy (NCBI): domain Eukaryota; kingdom Metazoa; phylum Arthropoda; class Diplura; order Dicellurata; family Japygidae; genus Catajapyx; species Catajapyx aquilonaris. Next base: position 90,820 of record JYFJ02000694.1, on the reverse strand, counting down.
TCCGAATTACGATTGAAACAAGCCCTTTGTTTCATACACTCGAATACTGTTTGTTCCATTTCCGTAGGACTTGAATTTTTAACCTTATAAAGTGGGGTTGAGTTAAAAGAGAGGGCCTCTCTGAGAGGACAAAGCTTTTAATTAGGAATTGGAAATAGTTCAGGCGTAATAAAAGTTAGTTTTTAGGGAAACCCTTACCGGCAAACCCTCCAAAGTTAGCAATATAGTTTCCTCTCATTCGCACTTATGCAACACTAGTTTAATTTGCGATCCACGGCTCTACCGAGTCGGAAAGTACGCCAAAATTTCATGTTGAAGGGTTGGGCTGCCCAAAAGGTCACATCGGAAGAAATCTGCGCAACGGGACAAAAATTCGTTGAACATGATGCAATATGAAAACTATATAACTTCAACAGTATAAGTCTACACTAAAATTAAGTCTGACAGTGAGTGAAAAACGTTCACACGCTTTTTTATTTTGCAAATTTAATACCCGCGATTGGAGGAAACCCATACCACGTGCGGAAATGTAGAGGTATGCGACAGGTGAGTATAAATCAACAGACTGGAGGGGAGATGAATGGCCACTCTAGGTTCCCCAGAGAGGCGTTAAAATTCGGAGTACCGGAGGGCTAATTTTCATCAAATATTTCCGTGCAGGTACTTGAAAATCCATTCATTATTTACGGCATTTTGCGACGCCCTCAAGCAAAATCGACCACAAAGTGTCTTCACTTTTTACTCTCCCACCACCTTCCCCCCTAATTACTCTCGACTGCTGGATCCAAGAGAAAGATTGAAAAAAATACGGTTCGCAGTCGTAGTTACCCGCTATCCAAATAGTGGTTTGGCATCGAAACAGTGACCGGGACATCATCATCACAACGTCACGAACATGGAATGTAGTCAAGGGCAACTTCTTACCTGACCAGAAAGGTGACTGGGTAGCAAGCGGATCCCACGTGGCCCACAGCTGAGCAGCGATGAAGGGCGACGAGCACACGATATAACACAAAATCACCGTGACGGTCAGCTTCACCGTCTTTATCTTGGCCCGTGAAATGCCCTTGACCGAATGCGTCCTCGGGTTGTAAACCCTACCAGCATCCGCATTGCTGGAACTTCTCTCCAGAGAATTAGTCGCCTGATGTGACCTGTGATTGCGGCCAATCAGGACTGACAGACGCCCCGGTGTCCTCCTCTTGCTACTATCGCTATCCTTGGGAGGCACTGACCCGTTGGCACCTGTCACAGTCACAGGCACCCCCGGATGGAGTAGTGTCTCTTTGCAGTCGTGGTGGTTGGCGAAGTTGTAGTATTTGGTACGGGCAGAGTCTGAGTTGACCTTCCCACGTCTCTCGGGGTAGAGACGCTCTTGAGCACAGTTCGAAGAGGACGAGCTGGATGAGAATCTGTCTGACGCGCACCAGTACAGCATCTTCCGTTCTCGTCGTGGTTTGCAGCAGAAGTACCACCGCCGTTTCCGCGGACTGTTCAGAGTCACTTCCTCGTGAGTGAGTCTGGTATTGTCCTTGTCAACTTTCAGATTAAAGTTGACCCAAATAGCTCGGCAGATGCAGGTGTAGGCAAACACTAGGATCACTAATGGGATTATGAACACAGTAAGACCGTACCACGTAACGTAGGCGCGCGTACCCCAGGGCTCGACGAAAGTGGCCCAACAGTCGTACACACCGTCGGTCACTTCCATGAATGAGAATATGAATGTTTGCGGCACGCACATCAGAAGTGAGATGATCCAGGAGATCCCGATCATGATCTTTGACCTCCTGGGCGTCCATGAGCAGTTGGACAAAGGGTAGCAGATAGCCTGGTAACGGTCAATTGCAGTCATAACTAACACATAGGAACTGAGGTAGGGGCCTAATATTTGCATGTACTTGATAAACTTGCACATGAAGTTCCCGCCGACGAACCTGTACGTCACCTCCCAACAAAGCTGGGTCAGCACGTTGAAGAAGGCGGTAATGAGATCTGCGATACTAAGGTGGAGGATGAAATAGTACATCCTGGACATCTTCTTCCTCTTGAGGAAGATGGCGAACGGCACCATGGAGTTACCGATCACAGTCAAAACAAAGATGGTGGACAAGATGCCAATCTCCACCTTGGCCAGCTCCTCGTTTCGTTCGTAGCCATTGTTCATCCCCCCGGTGCTCGCGTTGCTGGCGTTCATCCGGGGGGCATCACTAATCGCGTCCAGGTCATGCGTCTCATTCATGCTGGACGAGTATCACTTCCAAGAAGCATTTGCTCTAGAACTGTCACCGGGAGACGCGTACACTACAATTCCGTGGCGCTGAGGTTGGGCTCACACTGCTCGGTGCTGGCATGGTGTCTAATAACAGACGTGTTTCCTGTAATTAAACACGAAATTATTATTGCACGTAACCGGCGCCGGATGGTTTTTAATAAGGGAGAACGAGAAATGGAGTTAGAACGAAGCAGATATTCCATCAGGATTTTTACATTTCTATATTATGTTGCGCATATTAACCCACATATGGAGCTTTTTGTTTGTATTAATTCATTGTCTATTACAAAGGAAGGTTGCAGGTGTCTATGTGACAATCAGATTGAAGCATGTGTTGGCATGGCGATCCATTGATCGCATATCACAGAGCACATACTACTTCCTATATCCAGGCACAATAAGAAATCGCCTTGTAGCCTTTATCTGTGCAGCCTAGTATGCAATAGCGCTGCATATAAGTTTGTGTTGGTGTTAGTCGTGCCACAATTATTATACGAAAGAAAATTACACGGTAACTCACATAACTGTTGCGTAACAGTCACCTTGTATTCCACGGATGGGAACACCGCCGATGTGGTTATCTCACCAATCGCATCAGCAACACAAGAAAATGCGCATGTCTCGATTTTAATTCCGAAAATAGTAAAACTCGTGCATCTATGCTTTGTGCGTTCGTTACCTGTTGATGAAATCAAATATGCAGAATAATTTACTTTCAGTTTAATATTTAAAAGGCCATATATCGTTTACTGTAAACTGTAAATACTGTAAAGCCCATACACCATCAAAAGATAGATCCCAATTTAAAACAGAGCCGGGGATATGACCATCTCGTGAATGACAGTACCCGAGTTAATCTTTAGCTCGACGTGATTCATGACCAGTATCCTCCCGAACCGAACCCGCATCAGAAAGATGTATTCGGCTGTCAGTCTTAAGGGCTTCCTAAAGCTATAGTGTGCACAACTCCAATAAAACTGTGCTATTATATTGCACTACTTCGTCTCGTGCTGCTCTCACTTTTTCGTTGTTATCAATGAAAATGCAGTTGACACGCGTCATTAGATACCTAAAATGAAATTATTAGCGCTAAAACCGATAAATGTTGGGAAAATCAGCATAATGACTAAATAATTAATTTAATTATTGCATGATTTTCTCATTCAACATTTCAATCGGCTTATCAAGAATAATTATATTCTATACTATACGGACCCTCGAATGTTTTTATTCTAGCCTATGCAAGGATTTATACTTGACCCTAAATTTACTAGCATGATATGCTGTAGCATTTGTTCTGAAGTAATGTACAGTATGGTATATATATTTTAGAACTTTGATGTGGCAACCATTACTTCACAGCATTTCTATTATATATCAACACTGATCTTATATTCGGTGTCATACTACATACAGTACCTTCAACACCATAGTTTCCCACATAAAGCTGTCAACATACGTACACAGCATGAATTATGCTTCAAACAAACCAAATGTCCCATCTCTGTCAACAATACAGTGTCACTCGAGTTAAAGCACTTACATTATGACAAGTGTGGTCATCCCTGTCAACACTAACTAACAACGAGCTTACTCAAAACGTGCTACATCACTAGTGTAACCAGTAGCACCATACCTGCAAGACCCCAACAAACTCCTCCATCCTCCTCCAGAAAACTGATCACGCAAAACAAGCAGTCGGCACGCACAAAAAAATATTTAACTCTCTCACGGCGTGGCACGTCTGGGAGGAATACATGAAAGGGGGAAAACCCCACAATTTGCCCGAGACCCCGTTGCCAACCTACCCGAGTCAGGTCTACCGCACTACTGAACGAAAAGCACCGCGCGGCGGGACCTCCCTCTGCCCCTCTGCCCCTCTCCCGCCCAATGCCATACACCCCTACCTTTCAATTGGCGGCTGCTAAGATGCGCGACGCTCTATCTCTTCGCGACAGGTTTTTTCGAATGGTTGTGGTACCCACATAATATTGGACCCGCATGAAGCACTGCGCTTCCGACGTGATATTCCGGAGGTAGCTTTTGGCTAGCACGAATTTTATTTTTTCTGAGTTGAGTTATTACATGGGTCAGGTGTTTTTTTCATAGTTGTGGGAACTTGTTGTGGGGCTGGGGCTAGGAATTATATTTTTTTCTTGTCTATGAGGTCTGCACCGGTCTGCACGGTAAGCTGGAAGATAAGAGGATGTTGTTTATCAGAAGTTAGGCTGGATATGTAATCCTACACTTCATCCGGCCTGAGCAGCTTGTATGCAGCATATAAAATTCCAGTACTGCGCAATACTCTGGCCCGATGTGATTGCTCGTATATAAAGGGAATTCTTTTTCTTTTTTATTAGAAAAGTGGGAGTGGGAGAAAGAGGAGTAACCACGGCAAAGTCGACCAAGAATGTCAGGAATCAATTTTGTTGGCACGGAGGTCTTTGGCCAGATTCGAAGATCGAACTCTGTGACACCAGAGGGGAGTGACCTTTTATAGACACACCCAGACTATGTGCAGAACTTGGATGGCATTTTCATATAATCATGCTTATTGGAAACACGTATTGCGACTCAACACGAACATACAAGTGCGCAGGTATAGCGCCAGAGGGGGGAACAAAGAGGAACTCAATAGCAATCGCATATTTTCTAACAAAAGCAAGTCATTTCACAGCAAAACGATAAAAGGTACGTTAATGCAAGAGTGCCTATGAATTGAGCCTATTCAATACACCGGTTGCGTATTTGTTCCTATGAAGTTTACTCCTCCTTTCTTTCCCATCACGTTACCCCAACTTCTCTTTATACCCACCAAAGTGCTCCACCGGCATCCCTGGCAGTGAATACTGAATACTCACTACAACTTTTTGATTGAAATATTTTGAGCTCGTTCATTAATCAGCGAGGATTGTATAAAGGGCCTGTAAAAGCGTCAAACGCATAATATGAATCCCGCTACCCGGGGCAATTCCACTGTCGAGGAGAAATGCGCACAATAGAAGCCCGCGCAAGAATTCTACCAATATTGGTGTAAAGGGGGGACTTGATTTACATGCAGAATTAAACGTAAGCTTTACTGTCTCTTGGGAAAATGCAATATAGCTTGTAAATGCCAATAAGTGTCAAAAAGAGTTATTTTAACGCTATGTTGGGTTCTCTAAATTACGTAGAGCATTGTTGTTCATAGAGTTTGTCAAGAGACTTGGATGATGTCTGTAATTATGAAGAAAACTTGCAGAATTTACTTTTCATGTGTTCATGGAGATATAATAAAGCATAAAATTAAGGAATGGAAGTCATTTACTATTGTAATCATTATGGACAAAAAGAATAAAAAAATTAGTAGTTTACTCATTGATTTAGAGTGAATAAGTTTTTCGATGACAGAAGGGTTTAAAAAATGGCCCAGCACTTTTCACAGGCATTATCTGGAGATATTCCAAGAGGGTGTCAGCCTATTTACGACCGGTCTGTACTCTTAGATTTGGCTTCTGTACCTCTTGGAATTGAGTACTTCCATCAAATTCGACCTTAAGGTTAAAAAGTCAAGTACTGATAGATACGGATGAAGTTAAATTTGCAGGAATCGAAACACAAAATAGGAAATGTCGTCGGAATAAAGAAAGAAAGATATGCTCATGTATATTACTGTTCACAGCTAGACAATCACTGTTGGTAATGATGCTAGTCATGTTACACCATGTAATTTTTCACTTCTGTCGCATCATGTCAGCATTCAGAAATGCAGGAGGTTTTCAGTTTTTGGAATTTCGAATAAAGCGTTCTGAATTCGCAATGAGAATAGCAGTATAACTATGAAAGAATTTCGGTGTTTTATTTGTTAATACATTGAAGACTACATACCGATTATACCAAACGTAATGGCAAACGTAAATGGCAAAATTAGGTTGTAGAAGTGTCAAGATATACCGCACAACATGAGTACAAAAAAAATAGATATTATTGCCAATCAAGGCTATCATCTTTACTTTTAATGTTGCCGCCCCTACCTCGGCTCCTCTAACTTGAGTGATGACTGTGGCGTTATCCAACCGTTTCCAATTTCCCCCTTTTGAATCGAGATTTTCTACTTGAAAGGAAAGGATCGTTGAATTTTCAAAAAAGCGTAAAACTTGTGTAATCAATCGTCTTGTACATACCTTTCTGAGAGATCTTCGATGTCTTCGCTTTGGTCCATGAAATCAATACTTTGAAGTGCAGCGTAATTTACTTAATACAAGTTGGATGCTACAAACAGCCCCAAACCTTACGACGTGTACATGAATTATTACTGAGCCGAGGAGTTTTTCCAATGAATAAAATTTATCAGACCCTAAAACAGCTAGTTTATTAATGATATGTATTTCATCTAGCATTACTCAAATCCTGAATTGCCAAAATAGACAGGGGTTTCGTCTTGGAAGGAATACTGGACTGCAAGAAAGGCTTGAAGAAAGGTGAGAGGATGTGCGTCATAAATGATATAAAATAAAAGGAGTTCAGGTCGATTTCCATCATGGTCAACTATGAACTATCCGAGAAACCGACATTAATTGGACTAACTTTGTATATTATGCATATGTAGGCAGTTATCAAATTATCTGATTCCATAACAGTGTTCAGCCCGAAGCGTTTCCTTTCACATCTGTAACAAAAACAGAGATGCGCCTGTATCATAGAGTATAGCAGTGGAAAAAATAGGAGTTATGCAAAGTTGGCGTATATAATGCTTAGTTTTATTAACACTAACTTATGTACAATTTGTTCATACTTGAGAATGGGTAATTAGCTCATACCAAAAAAATTACAAAAATGATCTCATTCAAAATAAATAATAGGCTAGTGAGGTTTAACATCCCTCAAAAATAATAAATGCAATGAAGAAAGTGGCAGGTTATCAGGGCTGACGAGGTTGGTGCAGGTAAATAGGGCCGAAGCAACTTGCGTGTAGATAAAAGGAGATGACCGGCATGACAATCGGCTAGGCACTCGAAAGCACACCAATTTAACCAGTGAATCTGGTATATGCAGGAATGAGTACAATGTCCAAAAAAACTGCCAAAAATAAGGCACCGAGGTATATATGTAGCAAAATTACCAAGTTTGAGCAATAACACAAGACAGCCATAGTAATCAAATCAATCCATCAATTAAACAAGATCATCCAAAAATGACATTGACATATGATGATGATGATGATGTGATGATCCAAAAATGACAATCAAGAGATCAACAATGGGCAAATAATTAAAATGGACCCAACAGTAAAACACTGATTACCACATCACATGCAATCAATCACGCGAAACAAAGCAGGCCAGCAACATTAGTTAATACTAATCAGAGGGAGTGATACTCATCACACAAATTCAGTCCACTCCCGCACGTTCAGATGCGGTCCACGTCAACACGGGAACAGCAACAATCACGAAGAACCATACCTATATATGTAAGGTGCAACTGCAATGGATATAGTTAAAGCCTCATAATAGCCTCCAAACTAGAATATGGTTACTACTCAAAATGAAGTTATGTAGCTAAAATGAGATGCGCACAGTTTCGTGCGAGGTGAATGCTTCCCTGGATCCTTCTCTTCAAATTTCAATAATTTCAAGGATGAGCAACCGATGAAAGCTCGGGTGCATCGAATAGGAGGTAAAATGGTTAGGGTTAAACCATACAGTAATGGCCAGTTTTAGTGTATTGGTCTCAGTAATACATGTATATATCCTCGCCTTTTCTTTCCACGCAGTTGCTCTAAAATCTTTTTCTAATGACTCTGAGGTTGTCCCCGTTCACACTGCATCAAATTCATTTAGATCTGTCAGAATGTGTGTATATATTTAAATGCCCAAAATATACTACTTAAAAGACATAATTATGGCCAACCATCCAGATAGTAATGGCAAGGGGTCAAGATAGCTATGGCCATGGCTGAATGAGGTATGAGATAAAGCCACGCAAAAGCTTATACAGGTTGTATCACTGATTATTTGATTTTGCAAGTATTAGTCCCGTAGATCGCGTAGAAGAATAGGCTTTCGCCGTTACACAATATAAAATAGGTCTATGGATTTGCTATTGCTGCGTATTTCCTCCTAAATCATTATTCATTGCTGTAATTTCTTCTCCAAGAATAACTCTCGTGATCATGATAGTCAGGCCAACATATTATGTGGCATTCAATTTTTTAAGGCCTAACACAGGGCCATTGCACGGCCATCACTATAAAACGTCATTAGATATGCTAGACAGAGTCATGTTGGGCATCCTAATGAATTCATACTCCTGAGCAAAGGGACTGGTTTCAATCCCATGCTTCAATACCAATAATTTCATATGCCTCACATTGCTTTCGGGATATTTATGAGACCAGAAACACACTTACAATGTAAGAAAGTCCTTAAGAAAAAGGTTAACATTTAGGGCCTACTAGTTGCATTCCAGAGATGTCTTAGATGCCATTACTGCTCTTGTAATAACCCGCCGTGGACTGATTTTCGACCTAGTTCATGCCAGGGACCATAGGTCACACCAACGATCATTTCTTCATTCTATGGTATTTACACGGGCTATTTCTAAAGAACCAAGGCCCAGTGGGCCATCACTGTATGGCGCGCAGTGGCGGATCCAGGGGGAGGGGGGGGGGGCGAAGGGGCGATCGCCCCCCTCCCCCCTATGGCCCCCAGAGGGGAAAAAAGGGGGGGGGAAAAGGGGGGGAACTCGCAAAAACCCTCTACAACATGTTGCACTGTTCTATGGGTTCTTTTCCATTTTGCGGTCGCGACCCCAAATTTGGGGTCGCGAAGAAGGATTGTGACCTTGAACCCCCGAAAAAATTTCTTGATCCGCCTCTGATGGCGCGCCATCACCTCTCATAAAATCATTGGATGAAAATGCATTTGTTTGAGCCACGATTAAACTTAACAAACGCTCATAAGTCCGAGAAATGCGCTGAGCTTTAAAATCTCCGCATTCAAACTCTTCTATACTCTTCTATTCTTCTGCTGAAGTAACCACCTTGTTACATACTGTTGTTGAGACTCTGAGGCGTACGTACATTTTCCAGTCCTAAATAATGAAATTCTGACGGACACAAAGCTTACTTCAGTGCTACCTGCAAACCACACATCAGTCGCATATTATATGTGCAGTGGGCAGTATATACGTATATCACCATTACTTTGAACCAAGCAGAAATGCAACGACACTGAAATTATGTTCAGTCTGATATATTAACAATTAGATACCTCATGATATGCTTGCCAAGGGCCTTTTAAGGGATGTTCTTTTCAACACCCAACTGCATTCATTGTTGAGGACTTTTGATAATGGCAGAAATGGGAGAACCTCGAGAAGCTAATGGCATTGCTCATTGGCTTGAATTTTGTCCCGCTGCTATAGTTAGGAGTAGGCTACCGCTACCAGTGTCAACAGTTAATAACCCATGACGCCAATTAACCGTTAGCTATGATTTGTTCTTTCTCCTTTGACGTATAATTCTGATGGTCATTGATAGCTATACATAATCGATGGTGAGATGGCGAACACGTCTGTTGTCGTGTCACTAGGGCAATGATTTTTACAGATTTTGTGCATGTTATCATGATGGTGAGTTGCTCATTAGCTACGTCAAGTGGATCCCAAAAATAGATTTGCGGGTAGTATCAGGTGTGACAAACTGAACAAGAGGTGCTTCAGTCGAGTACACATGTATTCTGGTCGCTCGGCAGATCAAAGACAACAAACTCCTAGGCAACAGGGCGCGAACCCGGTGCCGTCATTGCATACAGATCGATGTAAGCTACCAGCAAGCTGCAATTAAGCTTCCCTTGACTTCATGGATGCGAAAGTGTCACGCGGTCAACCCACACAATTGTTGTGACTACAGTGTCAGTCAGGCACTGGCAACATATATCTCCTGTGAAGTTCGCCTCAGATTTGCATGTCATAAAAACTGTAACACACTCGATTGAACTTCATTAGCGGATGCTGATGACAGAGTAAAACAATGAAAATGATGTACAAAATTCAGGAAATAATACGCATATTCATATAGCCTACAGATGGTATACCCTACTTAACGCCAGAATGTGGGTGGAGCAAAATGTGTCCCAACTGCTAAATCCCAATGTGGGAGTCGATTGTGCACGTGCCATTGAAGCAAATAATCCATTGTGTTAGGTGTTATACTCCCTTGTATTGTTGGGAGCAGTTGGAAGTGTCAGCTTATAGGCACGGTGAACCCACCTGTGACGCTTCATACTGTACATTACTCGTCCCGGAAATTTTAAAATCAAGGTCGACACCGAACAAGTATTATATCAGCATCAAACTTAAAATATCAGAAATTATCGTGCCAAATAATTTGCCAGATGTAATTACCTTTATAAACTTCGAAGTGCAAAACGGCAAATTTTCGTATTCTGAATATATTAAAGAATCAATATTAAAGTGCCTCTCATCATTGTGCATAATGAGATTGTTCAAAGTCCACGATGATGCAATCGCTCGGAAGTATGAGGCATAATGTATTATTTCAAGCGTTTCGAAATCCTGGTTATCGTCGCCCCTAGCACTCTTACAGCGAGTTACAGGTCCAGAGTTAGGTAATAAAATGACACAGGTTCTTTATGCATGAGAAGGTGAACTGAAAAACTTGTACACCCCTGCATGCTTTATACTCTCTGGAAGGCAGACGAGGACAGGTAGCCTCTGGTTAGTATAAAAACTCAGACTGTGGATCGCATGAAGCGACATGCACGTTGCGTGTCGGTAATTCCGCGACATTGTGCATGGCAGAGCACAAACCATTTTTCCGGCACACGTATTTCCCGGCTACTAACAAGGTGTGGGATTATCAGCATGTAGCTAGCCAAAGATAAGCTGTGACATCCATTCATAAAACACTTGCTTACTACTCTTGGTCCGAATTTTCTGCGATGCATCACGCTAATTCTATTGTCATATGTCCATATCTAAAGTTTACTGTTAATTCTATTCGCCATTTTGTTCTATCTATGAACACTTTTTTTTCCTCTTGTTCTTTGCCGTATTATTTGACTTGGAGTTTCCGCACTGTCGAGAAAGTGTGAAGCTCACGGCTCTCATTAGACCACATGGAAGATGGGAAATCGACAAGGATTCGTCCAAAAAACGAGGGTTGGTGAGAAAGGCTCACTTTTATCGCTTACAATGATCTTCACGCATCGACTGTTGCTGCCAGCTATGTTTCAGGGGGGAGGGGGACACTGGTTGGGAGGATTGAAAAAAAAGAAGAGATATTGCAAGAAGCTACCGGGGTGTAATTTCATCTGTGAAAAAGGCAGTGGAGTGGGATTAATATTATATCACGTGTAGTCATTGTCGGGGACTGCTTGTTATATGGGTGCCTTGTTTGAAATGACATATTTCAACCCGTTCTTTATATTATCTTACACATTTTCTTCTAAGGGTCACTATCCTATATGGATTTGTCTCTGTTTAAGACGTATGACTTTCATGTGCATGTTGTAGAATATAAATATGTAAAAAATATCTAGTATTAGTTACATGGCCTTGTAGAGTCTTTTAAGGAAATCTGAAGGGCATTTTTTGTTAATTAATTGGATAGAATATCAAGCATATATGAAGCGATTCTTTGGACAGGTGATATTTGTCACGACAGTCTACTTTTAGCAAAACTGTTTCATGTGAGGGCATCATTTGATTATTCTATTACTGTATTATTAATTACTGTATCCGTCTTGATGATTTATAATGAAAGTAGTAGACTATACCTGAGGAGCTCCCAAGCGAAAGTATAGCTAGATCCGACAGTGGGAAAAAAAATTGAGTTTGGAGTGGCATTGATTCTCTATGTTGTCCTCTACCCAGTACCCAAATATTATATTGTATAGCCCAGGCACATGAAATGGGCCTAAATTGACTCCAAATATCCGTGTCCTAAGCAGAAACAGCTACATCCAAGCCATGATTTCATACAAAAGAAGATAGATCCAAGTTTGTGACAAGTCCAATGCGATAAATTTTTCCATAATAATGTTAAATGCGTTAAATTTAGTTTTTTTCGCCTCTACATGAAACATATCCATTAGAATGTGTCATGAGTAGTCAATCCGCATTATAACACTCCATATTATTGTTTAAAAAATCATTTCTGTGGAAAAAAATCATTGTACTTTTGAGCTCCTCACATGCTGAATAATATAGGAGTTTATACAAGTGCAACAACTGAGACTACCGAAATGTCATGAGTCTAGACAGATTGTCGCAATGAGTTGTCCCACTTGTATTGTGTAATATTGTGTGTATAGATGTTTCATTATGAATCATCTGTTCCAGTTAATGAATTATAATCCAAGCACTTAGTAAACTTTGATTAAAGGGTGACTTCCGTATCCTTCATTATTGTATGAATTTTCAACGTTCGCTTCCCACCTAGAAGTCCATCCTGTAAAGACTGATTTCATTTCATCCAATGTAAGAATATTTATTTTGCAACTTTCACATAACTTCATATTTTATTACCCTTATGTATCATCTCTATTATCCGTGAAGCTTCTGTTGCCTCCTGTTGCCTTTGGTGAATTAATTTTACAAGGTAACTTAGTTACTGTGCGACATCCTGAAGCCTTCTTATTTTACTGCGCGCATTATTGTTGGGGATTGCCAGACATGAAGAAGTGCGTTCCAAAGTGATTTGCGGTATACCTACGTATAAGACAGTAAATATCCAATTTGTAGTTGTGTAGATGTAATATGTATATTAATTTTTATAAACATATGTAATCCAGCTGAAATGTATACTGAGAGGGTCACATTATGAATTCGTTCCTTTGTATAATTGCAAAAAAATTAAAATAAATTACAATCCTTCTCTGAATATGACAATATTACTTTTGCTGGGCAGCAAATTTTGCCGAAAAGTCAATTTTATGATATTAAAGTAGACATTTATTAAAGATTTCAGTGAGATAATCATGAATATGACAATAAAAATCCAAAATTGGCTGCTATTTCTGAGAAATCCGCAATAGTTTCTTACATAATAGAGTCATACGTACATATGTCATTTACCATCAGTAAAGGTCCGCTTCTATAGAAGCGGACCTTTACTCAGAAATAGCAGCCAATTTTGAATTTTCATTATCACATTCATGTTCAGCACACTTAAATCTTTAATAAATGTCTACTTTAATATCAGAAAATTGACCATAATTTGTTGCCCAGCAAACGTAATATTGCGATATTCAGAGAGGGATGGTAATTTATTAATTTCATCACTGATTGACCTTTTGACCAACCGTATCTCAAGAATTCTTGAGAAACAGGGTTTTGCTGGAAAGGTGCTTTCTTTCTAGCAGATAAAGAACCAGAAAAACGCATTTTGAACTTGAACTTCACAGAAATTCGCGATATCCCTTGTACGTACGTCGTATACGGTACATGGCCATACATTACCATATCTACACTAGTGCCAATCGACTAATTTTATTGTCATTTCAGTGTTCAGCACCTCGAAATTAGTGTATCAGTTCAAAGATTTGTGTTGCCCACAGTGTTATTATTTTGTGTATACTGTATCTGTACCACCTGAATATTTCAGCGGTCTCACAAACAATTTTCTTTTTCTTCGCATCACAGTATACACTACTTGAGACAGAAAAAGCGGTCTACGTTCGAAGAGAATCAAAAGGCCACCCGAAGAAAGAATGATGTCAACAACCATTGTATTACAACCACACGCAAGAGAGCAGTAGCAAGCGACAGATTGTCTGTAGGACAAAGAAGACGCCAAATGAGAAGGAGCTTGCCTCCGGTATCACTGCAGGAATCCTTTCATTGTATCCCTAGAGTTCTTGGCTCAATCTTGTTAGAGTGGAAAAAATAAAAGATATATAGATCAGAAATAATTGATGGCGACTCCCAGACACGGATGTTGTCTACAGTATTATTTCAGGTCATTGCCTTGCCTACTATGCTCACGTTCAAATCATACCTATGTACACGAAAAATTATGTTTGCTATCAAGAATGCGTTTTCACTTGGAAAATTTCTTAAACGTTCTTACCACTTTGAGTCGATCGTTCCCAAGCCGCTATTTCACAATGTAAAATAGAAAAGTCGATGGTTCCTGCGAGACTTGTAGGACGAGTAGGAGTCGAATAGACGCTACGAATGCATGGCAATATCTACAGCTGAAAACACGAACGCTTATCGAATACATTTTCTGATGCTCACAGGTTCACAAGGATAATTGTATATTCATTGATTTCATAGTTGATATCGGTATCCATATACATTACCAGTATCCATACATCCAGTGCTGTGTCTTTCAAAAAAATTAATACATGACCGTATTGCCAAATTATGTACTATTCGAGTGTGATTGCAGCATTTTAATTATAATTAGAGAGTCAAAGCGTCGTAGTATTAGAAAATTATTCAGGATATAATTGTCTAAATACTCTAAAAGAATAACCTTTACCTAACCGTATAGCAAACATGATTGTAGGTTACCCTAGCTCAAACACCTAGTGCATTCACCTAAAAAAATGGCGCACTATTCTTTCCAATTCTAGGTACAGCTAAAGAAGCTAATTGCTCATTTTCCGCACAATGTGTCATTTTCATGGCGTGCTCAAGGTAGTTGCATCTTGAACTCTGGAAAGGTCAATATTGTTTTACTCAGACAGCTGTGGAGTGTTACAGCTTGATGAAAAATCATGTTCTAAAGGGGAATCACCACGTTTGCGTGATGAGAATCTAGATTGCGGCATTGCTTGGAGAGTCCCGCAACGTGTACTTGAAAGTGAAGCTCTCGAGAAAAAAAGTGCTCACAGGGGATCTCCCATTTTTTTTGTTTAGGTTGCTCAATATTTATGCCAAACGGGCAAAATTTTTGTTATGTAATTTTGCAGCAATTTGAATTGTGAGGTCAAAGTTGGACTACAAAAACATTACAATCTCTTTATGACTATTGAGGTGTCATTACTCCTGAAGTTACAGACCAATGTGAAATTCATTTTATATTAATAAAATTGCGTCATTATATCGATTTGAAAATGACTGTTTTACATGTGCAGCAGTTTAAACAAGTGACATCAATCGGGGCTGCGTAATATGAGTTATGAGTCAGTTATCACATTTATTTCCTACGAGAAGCATGTCTGCCACATTCTAAATAGGAAGCAACCATTATGTGCATAATATATTACGAGAATAGAATGGGCTCCAGTTATCCGATGATAATATTGGTTCTGTTCCAAGCCCTCCCGTGGATATACCATACAGTATTATGCAGGTTTTAAACGTACAGTACATAGTTCGTTATACGAACTATGCAATGTACGTTTATATACTTTATATTAAATACTTTATTATACAATGCAGTACTGCTTTGTTTTGACAATTATGATAATTTGTGTTTAAATTATACTTACCATATAGGTAAGTATAATTTTCTCATTGTCAAACACAAATTATAATATTGTCAAAACAAACCAGTACTGCATTGTATAATAAAGTATATTCATATAGAGACCTATGGTGTCGTTTAATTAATGGATTCCGACATCACCTAAAACCATTAAACAATAAATACGGCATGACAGTTATAAGAATACTGTACTGTAGTTTTAAAACGCTTTAACTTTTTGAATGGAATGTTTTTTATAAATACGTATTTCATACTTTCAAACCTCGGATAACGAACTCGTGGATAACCGGGGCCCATTGTGTAAGGTAATTGGAAGAGACTGCCTTGATCTAGTAAATGGATCAATGAAAGCACTGCATGCACTACATTACTATACTAGCCAAGGCCGATAAATATTTACTATGAAAGTAGGTCTGTTGGGTATGATCATAACATGCGACCGTCAGCCTCGGGTAAGAAAAAAATACAGTCAGGTAAACAGTATCAAAATGATTATTTTGTCACAATATTAGAGGTCATTAAAGAAAAATATATAATCCAATAACTTGGAACCACACCGTAAATATGTGGAAGGCGGGTAATAATGACGGATCATATCTTACATCGATTAATAAATTAAACCTAATGGGTAACGACACTCGACCTCTCAAAAACCTTGACATATATTTTCAATAATATTATTATTTTACAAATATAATATGGAAGGATTCCTCTAAAATATCTGAAATGGCTACAATGGTCATTATGTGATTTGGAATCATTTTTGCAACAAGTTGTATTCAAGAAGTTTTGCCCTGGGACCCCCAATATTATTATACTGCATAATATCCTTCAGGCTCTGCATAAGATTTGAATATTCCTTTACCTTATTGCATTCCACCAAGTATGCCAGGAGTGATTAATTTATCAACTCTTCCTCGCGCCAGCTGGTGGCATCATCAACTTGAGCATAGGAACACCCTGAATGTAGGTGAGGAGCAAACACTTTCCTAACGGCCCGTGAAGGCAATGCTTGTGCTGGAGTTCCTCTCTTGGTTCCTCTTCAGGGAACAAATAAAATTTGGCTTATGCATAGATGAGATATTGAGATATTATTTGGATTGCATATGTTACGGTCAATGTGTCCAACACGGGCATTTTGTAAAATGCCCGGGGCAGTGTATAAAATGCCCATTTTTAAGGCAATGTGTATAATGGGAAGGCATTTCACAAATGGTCCGGACATTTTATATAATGCCCACGGTTCGTTGGACTGTGTGTTGATTCTATCATTTCCTGACGTCGACAGGGCTCGTGGGTCCCCCAATAACATCCAGCAGTGGTGAAGAATGTTGATGATGACCTGTTCAGACTGTGCTCTGAACATCGCCAACTCAAGCACAAGTACACGCGTGCAAGGTTCGAACCCAGCCCGGGGACACCCCCTTCATCTTGTGCAGAGTTTTGGGCCATCTCTGGCTTCGTCTCGGGTGGGACTCCCATCCTGGACTAACCATCCTGGGGTGTTCACAAAATGACCTCACCCACGACATTATACACTGCACTTTGCACATCCCCTCTTAAGTCACCTACCTGCCCGTGGGCCCGGGCGCTTCGAATAATTGGCTCCATGTACATAATGGTTCAATAAAGGTTTCGTGTGATATACCCCCACCGAGGGTAAAAGCACTTACCTAGAAATACATCCGTGCAAAGAGAAATTATTAGACTTAGCTGCTGTTACTGCAAAGGAGGATAGCAAACTCTCTGATTTCTCTGAGCAAGATAGCATCACGGGTATAAGAAATGTAACTGCTAAACCAAATGTGTTTCAAAAAAGGTCGCGTGCAAGGCGACCGGTCAGCTCTGTAATATTCCAAGTGCCACAGTTTTTTGCCTTGCTCCAATAAATCATCCGTAGGGTTAACTATGATTATAATGCCTGTATGTTTATTTTGACTAAGGGATTTATAAAAAAACACCACAATAAACACACATAATGTCAATAAAAACACATTTTTGAAATGGTAAAGTGGGGCACAAGCTGTGCTCGGAGGCTTTTTTCAATGCATATATGTTCCGTGATATTATGATGTATGGTCAAGTGTATGTTCGCGTTTGTCTATGGGCAACTAAATTCATTGGGCTCATTGCCATTGGGTCGACATTTCATACCCCTACATTTTAGAACTGTTTTGAATAAAGGAGCCTGGAAATTGAACTGAAGTTCTGACTCACCCTGCAAATGTGTAAGTTAAAATTTTACCCTTTCCCCGCTTCCGAAAACTTCTTTCTACTGGCTTACAGTAACTGAGTTTTTTCAGGTTTTTCATTATGCAAGACATCGCCCATCGTCACCCATCCTGTAAGGTATGCAACCTATCGCACCCATTTCATATACTGTATACGTAAGGATACTGTATGTTTGTTACTGTTCGCAACGATCAAGAAGGCAGTGTCCAAGGAAGGAAGGAAAAATAGAGAAAATGGGAATAGGCCTATGTTTTTCTAAAAACATGCCATTATGGATGTGGTCGGGTGTGATATCGTTTTTCTTATTGTATTATGCACTATACGAGCTACGTATGTATCCTGGCAGGAATGACGGTTGTTGTTGTTGTTGAAAACAAACAACTGTCACATATTCCTACGAGAGCCTGGGCAGCCATGGAACAAATCCAAGTCAAAATATACGTTAAAATGACACTTTGAAATGTGGCACACACATACGTACACTGTCTTGAATGTATTATGTCTTGAAATTGTATTATTATAACATGACAATCATAACCTTCTTCACCTTGCCTATAGTTTTTTTTTTTTTTTTTTTGCCCGGTGTGATTGTATCGAAAAGGAATGATCTGGGTTTTCTTTCTAGGCTGTAAAGCTCAAATAAGAGTGCCCATCGCCAATTGAAATGGGTCGCGAGGGAAGGCATCGGCACGCAGTACATCATTAGGGCTGACCAATGGTCTAAAATTATTGTAGTGCGGAGTCATTCCAAAGCTTGACTCAGGCAGTGATCTTTCCGGACACCCGAAATACCGTAGTAGTGGCCAGATTAGCTACCGAAATACGTCCGTATCCATACGTTTACCACTATTTCATTGTTGAGCCAGGAAAGTGGTGACATCACGACCAGCGGTATCGAGGAAATCCGGTGTGGAGGCGAAGGACGGGTCGTTTCTCTTTTCCCCGTATTTTATCCGGGTTTAGCCCATTTTTATAATGGCACATGCCACTTTTTGGATACTATGGGTGCATACCAGCACATCACGCATTTTCTCAAAACTTGTGAATTTGGATTGAAAGGCCCGGAAAAAACTGCGGGTAATTTTGAAATTTTTACATTGAAGTTAGGCTAAGGGTGATTAATATTATTCAGGTCATTCCGCCGCTCTTGTTACCGACGGATTCATTTGCATTGCATCGTATCCTGAAATGGACGTATTCCCTGATCATATTCCGAGTTGAGAGTTACCTACATCTTTACCCGTTGGATCCCCATTGGTATCTCGACAATTTCCATCCTCCACATTTTATAGTTATTTTCAATATTTTGAGCCTGAATGACATGTAGTTCTATAGCTCTACAATATGAATGAAGTACTGTACGGAACACCCCTAATTGTGAATCCAACTGTAACGTGCTCTATCTCTACATTGGTCTTTATTTTTCCATTTGAGGGGTTTCTTCCTCATCCATTTTCCTACACGTCCCTGGTCTTCACAACCCTCAAGGGATATTTCAATGTAAATCGAGTTCGAGTGAGATTGCTGTCATTTGGTCCGTCCCAGCTATAGTCCACACGGTCATTCCAGTTTTCCACTCCTGCATCCCTTGTATCACATTGTTCTAGAATAGGGAAACATTTCTGTGCACTAGAAATAAATGTGTTTGCCCAATGAATCTATCTACAAGCAGCTATAAGGCTAAAGGTAAAAATGACAACCTGGGATGAAGGAGGAGGGCGTTCACATCCGAAACTTTTCATGGTTGAGCCATATTTTATGTCGGGATCGTGGACCACTTTTTATTATACCAAGTTGGATGATCGGGAACGATTGGCTCGGGAAAGAGAGCTTGGCATAAAAAGTCTACCTGAACTGGGCTGCCTGGAAACCCTAAAGGTGAAAAGCGATCCGTTACATTGCCCAGCTCTCGTTCCTTGCCTGATATTTCCAATAAAAAGCTCTGCATGTGCAGGTACTGTACGTTCTCATATTTCAAATTCATTTTGTATAGTATTAATTTTCCTCTGAATTATAAATCTGATATAAGCAGCAGTATATGTGGAAGATTCCACTTAAAGAGATGGCAGTTAAAGTATATACTTATGCGAGTGATACACGCCCTTGACTCTCTCTAGAATTATTTTGCATTTATAGGTCACACCTATAGACTCCCCAAAATGATCTATTTATTCATGGGAATCGAATCAAGAAATCGTTGCACAATAGTTTAGTTTGAGAGTAGCGGAGTCTGAAGCACTGCATTTGATGGCAAAATACGTATGCCGAAGGAGCCATAAGGTGTGTTTTATGGAGTAATAATTTATTCGGCCCACGTGGCACAAAGCCAGGATTTTAAGGGGGTTTTGGTTCGTTCTTTTTTCATGGGGATTTCTGGCCGTGGAAAAGAGGAAGTTTCCAGTTCAGCGAGCTGAAAATTCATCTCTAGTTGGGACTTCGGACATGTAGCTGATTTATATTCCATACTGGTATTTTTTGTGCTGCTAATGGGTTGCAAAATATTGCAAGATTGGTGTCTAAAAATGAGAGGTCGAAAAGGCCTAGCTATAACATTAATTTGATAGCAAATGAGTCGCATTGAGCATTCTGATTATTCTTAGGAATATGACGCACTGATTCGTTATTATAGGTCAAAGTGGACCAATTAGGCATATTATGTCCTCGCAGGATATCACTAGTATGGACAAATCATTGCAAATAATATAGCTACTGTATATAACTTTTTATTTTAATTTTTCCAGGCTGAATCGCCTCAAACGTAATTTTCACAACAAGACGTTAATGGGTTTTTCAATTCAGAATAATGTCCTCTGATATCGTATTTTCCTAACAATATTATTGTCTTCTGCATTTTTGAAGAGACAGTATTATTGACGGCGTATATCCTTTGTTTGTCATACTTTGTTAGTAACTCGAGACAGGAAGAAGATGACATTTGGGAATAAAAGGATCAGAACCTTGATGTGCGACGATCAAATACAGGATATGACTTTCTGCATGAGAAAGCGTAAACTGCATTGAAGCACAACATCTCAAATGACAGAAAGAAACAACATAATATATCTCAGAGTATGTGATAAAATGCGGAATAAATCAAGGAATATATTGTCAGCATCATTCGAAACTCTCTTCGGCGGAATAAGATTGCCCAATGGGAAAAGGGCCAAAGTCCATAATCAGTAAATACATCAGGGATCGAGTGTATTGAGGGATCTTTAATTTGGTGTAGTAATCATTTGATATTAATTCGTTTTGATTATTAAAATTAATGGAATTGATGTCCTTTTAATTCACTGGAATATAAGTAATTAATCTGATAGAACTTTTTAAAATGGGAAGAATTGTGTTAAATTAACAATAAATGAAGAATATATCCTACATGTGTGTGACGAAGGAGGAAGGAAGGAAGCAAAATTAAGCCGAATGGGGTGTATGGGAAAGGCGATTAAAAGCAAATTGTGCCAATAATGGCTAATTTTCAGTTCGGACTGGAATTAATTCGTGAATTACGAAGATGGAGGGATTGTTAAATTAATGGCAGGTGATAAGTAGATGGTGATAGAATTGAATAAGCTGCAATATTGATCAACGATCTGAGAGGAATTAATCCATTTTGAAATCTGAATGGTTCTCATTTCTATTAATTTTTGTGGTAAAGTACATCGTTGCAGTGAGACATGAAGAACAGTAGGCCTACGTAATCTTTAGAACGTAGTACGTGATTATTTAACATGTATTTGATAAATCTTCTGATCCATGTGCTGTATATCTACTGTAAACCCTGCCTGAATAGGAGGACGAAGAAAAACCAATATCAAGTGCAAATGTTATTGCAACCTCAACATTTTCCCAACAGGTGGCGGAAGTGCACACTTTCATTCTTCGTCTCTTCATAATAGCAGTATTATTTTCATAACAATATAATGTTTCTAGTGGTTAGTTCTGACTTTTTTGACAGATAAACTCATCAGCATATTGCAAAATGTTATTATTATTATAGCTAATCTTAGCTCTGAAGTACCAGTTCCGTTCATAAAGAATGGTACGACTCTATGGACGAAATGTTTATCCACAATGTCCAGCAGTTTTCCCAACCTTATATCGACGCGACCCTATGGACAACATTTTCTGGACCTCTGGTGACTCATATGACCCATCCCAAATTTTCAATAACATTTTTAATTACCAAAATGTTCAACCAGGTAGGCTACAATATACTTACATAGATTTGATGTGAATTTCCTCCCTAAACTTTTCTTACTTTGCCTTGTTTGTTTTTTTCTTATATTTTTTACTTTATTTTGATTCCCCAAACTTTGTTTTTGACTTCTTTGCGATACTTCAAAAACATGCAGGTCCCAGGGGTTGAGAACAGGATAAACATTTTGTCCATATACCATTCCTTATGAACGGTGCTGTACCGGTACTAAAGCTTCTTCCCTTTCCAGGCAATTATCCTTTAGTATTCACAAACTTTGGCAATCCTCTTACGCTCGTCCAAAGTTGGTGGCTAAGTTTAGATAGGCATGATAGCAGAAAGACTACGAGCGTATAAGGCATGTTCAAAATTTTACTGTGTGATTTTCTTGTCTGTTTCTTAGACATGGTTCACACTACTTTCTCCTCATTGTTTTTACTGCTTCTAGCCTGAATTAGTGGCCTTAGTTGATCAGTTTTCAGCACAGCTTTACAGCTTTAAGGATGTCGCTTTAAGAAAAAGTGCAGTGAGTTGTTGGAATCAGAATGCCTATCAGTAGAACAAGACGTGTCTTCTGACATGATTATTTCAATGTTATAATATCCAAAAGGTGAATTCCTCTCCTGTTCCCCGAGACTCAGCGACCATGCTGGGACACATTTGCCACTTGTTTATAGCTACAAAATCGAAAACCTTTCGGATTTGACACACCATGAAATCATGTCTTTATATCTGCTGAAAGCCCGTCAAGTCCCCCTTTTGAAGGACTGCACTTGCAGTATATACAGGAGTAAGCTTATCCCGTCCAGCTTACATTCCCAAGCCTACTTTGGCCAAGAACCGTGAAGGTCTTTTTCTGCAGTAGGCCTATGTAGGCCGCTTATAAATTCTCCGAAGTATCCGAAGACCTTAAAGAATACATTTAGTTTCTGATTATTGTGTGCTACATTGGTTCTTCTTGAATATAACAGCGGTCCTTATTAAAATCCAACACAACGCATCTCGCAACATCAATGTATTCCTGATAAGTCCAAGAAAAATCTGCCACTCTTTATCTCCATTGTTTTGATTCTTTCCCTACGTAAAATCGTGCAATTTAGTGTAGGCTATAAACCGCATCATTAGTATCTTGAATCGATTCTGCATGGCTGTAATATCCCCAAGTAGCACGTAAGAACAATGCCCTCTTTGACATAGCTCCTCTTTCATAACTCCTTCAGAACAAAAATAATCCTATTTAGTGCAGTCGTACTCGTTCAATTTGGTTTAATAGAGGAGCCAAAGCAACTACAGTCTAGGAGAAAATTCAGTCCAACTAGGGACCAACATGGGAGCCCAGATGTGGGAAGGCTGTGACGTTAGTGCAGATCGTAATAAATGGCCGAATGACTAAAAATGACGTTGCATTTTAATAGCCAGATATTCTAAAAACATAATGTTTCAGGTGTAAAATAGCTTATAAAAATATGTGTATCAAAATGGCATACTGTTCACCTTATAACAAAAGTCACCTACCTTATCTGAATGATCGCCTACTCTCTTTATCGCCGTCAGTTTTCCGCAAGAGTGGCATTCACATTCACATCATGGGATCGTTCGCAAGAAAATGAAGATTATAATTTATAGTATAGGCCCTTTACCAATAGTGCAGATTCTGTCATTTTTCTGGACTGTGAAATGCTGCGAATTCACTATTTGTTTTCATTGTAATAAACACTCGCTCAGTATACCACATTATATTGGTCCATTTTTACTAGTACAATAAGGCACATGGTTGACACAAACAGTCCTGTGATATTATTAAATGTATCTATGATCTTCCTCCTGTTACGAGATTCCTTTACGTAGTATCGACATTGTATTGTTTCGTGTACCGTACTTCGATACCGTACTTTCTGAAAAAACTTTCGGCAAGTCTCATTGTCAGATAATTATGAAAATAAAATGGAACTGATATGTGGCATGGCAATGAGAAATTGCCAACCTGGAATAGTATCAGAATTTTACAATTTTTGTAATGGACACGTGTCTTTCATTTAATGCACTCAGTCGCCTGGGGGAATATTTCAACCATTTTACTAATGAATTTCGCATAATTTAAATTACCATTTTCGAGACCTCGCTACAGTTTTCCGCGATACGGGACAAGAATACTCACATTCTTAGCACCATTGAGTGTATTAGCATTCGTAATTTTTCGCTTGTGTCTTACATTACTCTGATGACAAATTAGGGACCTTACATGGCTTTGCGGCTTCTACTACCTCAGTTTTTGCAGAGCATTAGTTCCTCCCAATTCTACTGAGTTACAATATTGTGTAGTCTGCTACAGCCACAGTATAACTTATCCTTAGGTGTTGTAAGTAGTCCGGATACCTGATGTTAGTCCCACTTCACTATCATTTATGGTCCTCCGTTCTCCTGTAGTTGAATATCGTAACCAGACGTCGGACAGTTTCACAGCTGCGGACATTCTGAAACATAAGCTCATTATAAATTTCAAAATACGTATATGATTAATAACTATGGCCATTCAATTATACTGATATACTTACTGCAAACTTGGCACTTGGACTCATCAGAACCGTCCCCACAGCCGTCTATTCCCGAGCAGAGCAGTGCACTTGATCGGCACCTCCCGTTGTCACATCGGTGAGGACAGTACGACGTCCTGGCGAATTGCCTGACGCAAGCAGATTCAGCCTCGTCGGAGCCATCCTGACACATGACAACGGCATTGCAGAAGTTATGCTCCGGTATGCACGTCCCGTTGTTACACGGGAAAGTCCGCTTTGGGCACGCTGCGAAGGAGACCGTGTGTTAATATGCATTCTTGTACCTCATCAGCGGGAGTCTCCAAATAACATGGATAACATGTTAGTGGTTCGTTCTTACGTCCTTGGCAGGCGTATTCATCTGAGCCATCGGGGCAGTCGGAATGTCCGTCGCATCTTTTAGCGTAAGTGAGGCATGTGCCGTCTTTGCACATGAAAGCGTGGGAGGGGCAACGTCCGACGGGGCACTCTTCGTCGCTGCCGTCGTCGCAGTCTGGCCGCCCATCGCATACAAAAAACCAACTTAGGCACCGCCCGGAAGACCGACACTGATCCATAAAAAAAATCGGTGTTAACTAGATATTCATTTGTGCAAAAATATATAGGCAAAGTTACCTAAATCAGCCTAGGGAAGGAGAGTAGAATGGGGAGGAAAAGAAACTATAGAGATCAAGTCATGTGAAGTTTCTCCAACTTTGCTGATCGCTTTTGACACTTATTCCTATAATCAAATTGCCCTATTTGTTAATGAACCTCTAATTACTGTATGAGTTTTTGATAATTTCGCGGAATAAAGGTTTAGTCGTTTAGGTGAATGTTGTCGAACTTAGAACACGTCGCTTTGAGGCAGAGGGTTGTTACAGAACAAAATGTATGTCTACGTCTACGTGTGGTCTATGATTCAAGTTGAAAGGGAAGAAGGTGGAGATAAAGAAAGGAGGAAAAGTAATTCTCTAGCTTGGTTCTTAGCGACATGAGATATGGTGCTGGCGCAGCCAAAATATCGGAAGAGACGGAGGGGGAGAACTCAACCCTGTACATCTTGGTGGGCATTCGTGGAGTGCGAGCGTATGAGGGTAACGTTCAACCACAATTTAATTGTTATAGGCCTACCTACATGGTGTGGCTGCCTGTTGCTTCATCGACATTTTAAAAGATACTGCTACTAATAGAAAATATATACTGCAAGTACCTTCAACACTAAATATTACATTGATGCCGATTATGTCAACAGTCAATAAATTGTCCTGTATAGTGTCAAATATCCAGGTACGGTAGGCCTACTACAGTGTGACTTTACTGCAATTATGCGACATCGTAGTGTAGCGTTTTCCCAACATGAAGTAACTTATTCGAAGAGCATCTACTATATTTAAAACTATACATTTTCTGCATGGGCTAGTCTCTATACAGTATATACACATGTAACTTCGGGATTTCAGCCTATTATCCAAATGTCTGTCGGATGGATTTAAATTAAGCGTTTCACTGAGGTTGGAATGATTATGGCATGCATTATTGGCACGATGATAAAGCACATCACTAAGCTCCGGACAACATCACATGCCCCATCCTCCACTTGGATAAAACACACAGTAGAGTATGCCTAATAGAGATGTATTTCATGGGTGGTCGCGTCCGAACCTTCCAGGAACGCTACACTACGATGTACAGTACTCGGATATAACCTACTCGGATAATGGTAAAAGTCGATCTGACAATCTATTGACGGAACATCCTGTATAATTTGATGACATGAAATATAAGGCAGTCAACATTAATTTATTTTGAGGTAATAGATGCCATCATTTCCTCAAGTGAGGGTAGGAAACTGATTGACCACCAGAAAGTTATACTCTTTGAGGATAATATGTTTTAATTAACATGTCACTGATCGCTTTAAATTTTAAGTCTTTTTGTTTGTGTGTTTGTCTGTCACGTTTTTCGTCCTCAAATATTTCAAAAACCAATGCGCAGTTTGTAATTGATTCAGATACGTTGTTGATGCTTGGTAATAATATTGTTTTGTACATTGTAATCAGCAATGAGTAACAAGCATGAACAACAATTTGCTCTGCTTTTACCGTGAATCTTGCAACAGACATTAAGCCAGCGCTAGCCAGCGTCGCACTTAATTTCATTTTGCAATTGGTCAATTTAAGCGACAAAGTTTAAAAAGTTTAAAAAATATATAAGTTGATAACGAGCAAATAGAATATTCATCCCATTTCATACCCCTTCCCTTTTTCGTTTATGTCCTGGCCTGGCCAATGAGAGCAGGGAATTTAATTGCATTGTAATCCTTGATGCACATAAGCATAATATTCTTTTATGCTTTGTTATCTGTTACAAATAGAAGTGGTTTTTTTTAAATGGGGTATATAGGTTCTTTGTACTGTATACAGTAGGCTACAACACTTATTATTTTTCAATGCTGTGCCAGGGGTGAAACGTAATTTACTCCCTATAATTAATTATGCATTGTGTATCTCCCATAGGCAGTTCCTAATATGTGGACTTGTGGAGTGCGCATGTACTGTACATTACCACTGCTGATAATAATCTACCACGTTTTACGCCTCCTGACCCTTACAGGTGCCAGCTTAATTAATGTACCCTACAACTTGATTCACATACATTATCAATGGACGAGCATACAAACATGCATTATGTGAATCAACTTGCTATCGACGAGGACAACTACTTGTTAAACCGATACCTGAAATGTTTCTGCAAAGCACCCCCTGTTTCTTGCATTGCAAGTGGAATCCTTGGAAACACAATCACAGACGCCGTTGATGCATGCGGCACCAGAATCGGCGCTCTGACACTGTGAATGTGAGATGCATGGCAGGCCAAGTGACACTGATGCCAATCCAGCACCTGCAAAATCAAGTCAGTTTCATGGAAGGAGAGAGCAATGGCAGCCAGCATGTGACAAACAAATAGCGAGTTCAGGACCTTTAAATGTAGGCATGCATCTTTCACGATTGGACGACGGAGTGTAAGCTCCGGAACACGCGCAGACAGACACGCCATCTCGTTTGGCTTGACAGAACGAGTGCTTGATGGTGTGACAGTCTCTGTCGTCCATGCACTCGCTTCCCAGACCTGGAACGATTTATTGTCACCATCAATCTGACTTGAAATTGTCGAGATTATTGCTCTCGTGAACCGTGTTCAACAAAATCATTCAAATTGCAAATCACATTTTTTGTGCTTTCGTTTGATAAACACTTTTTAAAATTAATTTTTGCCAGATTGACAGGCTTCGATTCTCGGAAAGGTTCTTGACAACTTACAGAACCTTTAATGCATATACACATGTTTCATCATGAGAGTTCATTTACAGCCCTAAAAGCCTTTTAAAAGGGGCTTTTAGTTCATCATGAGTAACGTATGTTTTTGACATTCTTCTTAGCTGGAAATGCTAGATGCTTTAGAAACTCAATAATATTATACATATTAAAAGTTCGCAAAAGGTGTTGCTGCTCGGTGTATACAGGCCAGTGAGTTGCAGAGACTTTAATTGGGCAATAACTTACGAGTTTTCAGAGGCACGCAAGTGGAGCGCACCTGACGACTGCCAGGTTTGCATTGGCATTTTCCAAGTACGCGAGGAATGATGTATTTGCAAATACTTCGCTTGTTTTTCAGTTGACAGTGCTCATCTGTGAAGCACACCTCTCCAATTCCTGAAGCTGGAACAATAAAAAAAGATGAAAGGGGTGAAAAATATTTTCAAATTTGTACTGTTATTATGTCTATGAAGCATGACAGATTTCCGGTATGTGATGCCAATAATTTATTTGCCTAATTAATTATTTGCAATAATTTGCGTATATACCGTACTAACAGGGACCCTATCACTATTACACTTCATTATTAGTCACATCAAGTGTTTCATCAGTTAGCAGTTATAGCCCAAATCTTTATCCAAACAATATCATTTCCCTCTCAATCTCATTTAAGGGAGCTTGTAACTGTATGTATTCACAACAAGGGCGACTAAAAATTAACGTTCGCGTACCAATACAGATTTGAGCAAATTGATGAAACACGCTGCTGCCTATTGGATTGGCAAATTATGACGCTTCGAGTTTATTATTTTGAAAAACTCAGACATGTTCAAAACCATGAGCTAATAAAGTTAAATTAATGAAAAAAAGCTAAATCTAAAAAGTTAAAGCTGTTGCTAATAGTTATAATGCTTATTGGTGTTCTACAAGAATAAGATGTACTATTATCCTAGTTTTCAGGCTGCGAACTGCTTCTACATAATCTTGCTTCTAATCTGAGAAGATCCCTCATATTCACCCGTGGCGGGGCCATTCTGATACATGCTAAGCCTGCAGAGTAAGCTAGCAATAGCAAGAGATGGCATGAGACAACAAAGCGCATTTCTCTCCGCCTGAGCTTCCTAAAGTATACAAAGAGCTGCTTTAACCCAAAATGAGGACATGAAACGGGGCTTATTTTGGATCCCATGTGTGCTATTTCCTAGGATTGAGAAGTCTGAATGCAGTTGACTGGCTCTTTGCTCCCTGATGCAAATAAGATTGCAGCATACCCAAATTTATAGCAACCAGATCAAACGTGAAAGCCATTCTTTATTGCAGATAACAATATGTTGATGCAACTTACGTGCAAGACAGCTGCTTCTTCGATACGGTGCGTAACCAGAGCTGCATTCACAAACGCCTTGGACACATCCGCTGTTTTCCACTTTCAGGGAACACTGTGTGTCCACCATGCATTGAAATCCCAACAAAGAGGCTGTAAAAGAAGAAGGTGAAGAAGTGAAGGTGCGGAACCTATATAGTGTCAGAGACAGCATCACTCCAGTATATTTCTTTGCTATGTCGAATCTCTTCCACTGACTGCATTTTTAATCGGACGTACCGTATACAAGTTTCTTCCATTAGTAACTTTTAACCACCACATAGATTTTTTCTTTGTCAAATCGGAGTAGCACTGCAAAATCGATATGCCCTTGCCATCAGATCAACTTTCCCCATCAGGGGAAAAAAAAAATCTATCTTGGTCTGCACTTTGTTTGTGACGCTGTTTGCGATCTAGACAGAACTTGAAGAGCCCTACAGTTCAGAAGACCTGTATGAAAGATAATGTGTGAATTGTTTAACACTTGAGGATGGCAATTGTAATAACTGATTTTACTGGTAGTCTACTCTCTCTACTGATCACATGATACAGTATACTGTATAGTAGGCTATACGTCTTCCGGGGACATTTAGCCTGATGGCACAGTGTAAAAATGCTGCTTATTAATTTTTATTCCTGGACTATTTCATTTATTTTACCAAATCATGAAATGGCCACAATATGTAGATATGCTTTTGTTTTATAGTTAGATTATACCCATTGAATGAATGTGACATATCATGAATATCATTGTCAGTAAGTTAATTTGGTTTTGACATTCATTTAGAAAGAGAAAAGAAATTACTGTTTGTTCCATATGTTCATAATTAATATTGATGGCGAGCAGCAGCTGCATTTCTTATTTATTTACACAATTTATGCAGCCTTCCCAATTGGCTGAGCTAAAATAACACAAATCTTAAACACATTTGTACAAATAAGTGATCAAATAACGAAGTAGCAGTAGGTGAGGGGATATGGTATCCGGCTGCTAATCGGGAGGTCCGGGGATCAAATCCCGGGACCGGAAACTCTGACCGTGGTCCCTCCAGGAAAATTCCGGGGTTGTTTCCGTAATTAACAGGCCACAGCTGCTTCCTTCCATCCCTATCCCTTCCCAAAAAGCAAAGCAAAAAGTAAAAAGCAAAGAGTTCCTGACAAAAAATGGGATGAACTCCCCCCCTAAGAGAGCCAATGGCTCTATCACGGGGTATTAAAGTGATCAAATAACCTTCAGTAATACCCCATTGGCTAAGTATTCACGCAATATTGGAAAATATCACAATGAACATCATGCTCTACATCGAGTAAGTTTGCCTACGGATCGTGATGTGAACGGGACACTAATAATTGCGAGACCTTCAAAAATCCGCACACACAAAATTTATTATCACGCTGTTACTGTCTTGCTCCACTCTTTTGGTTGCAAGTCGTTCCTGTATGTAGCTAAAGGAATGCAAAATATCTTCTATGTCTTCTTGATCGTTACACATTTCATAATATATTTTACAATGGTTTTGGCCTTTTTTCTTCCAAAGCACAATTGATGAAAGGCTTCAAACCCACGTTTTCCCCTTGCACTGGAGAGAGTCGACAGAAATCGGCCAGCGTCAGGTCATGTACTACGTACAGTACGTTCCCGATCATGACCTGAATGTCATCAAAACCGAATATTGCTCCATGATAGATAAGCGGGATTGTTCGTTTGGATTATTTCCAATTTCACGCACGGCAGCTATGCAAAGCTAATGTGCTACTGATGGCAGCAGTAAAATGAAATTCGCCTTCATCAGTTGGAATATGAAATACGTGTAGGTACTGTACACGACAGTATAAAGAGTACTTGTATGAATTTACCTACGAAGGGTACATGCCGTTTACGTATTCATTAAAAATATTGCGGAGGAAGGTGTCTCTCGACTCGCAGTTCTTATGTGTTCCCTTTTCCCTGCCCATCTCTGCAAAGTGCAGCAGGTATATCGAAACGACCTGACATATTGAAGCTTAATTCCAGACATGAGCATGATGTAATGCGTTGCCTCGAGCTCACTCACACTCTCTTGGAAGATTAAAACCACTCCCCTGCATGAATATATGTAACAGGATTTTTAAAATTTGGGCAAAGAATATAGGGTATAATGTATACACCTATATTTAATCCTTATATAAATTTAATGGGTAATGTACAGCACCATTTTGTCAATAGTGAAGTCACTCATTTACTGCTTACAGACTATGATCGATTATTAATCAAAAATAATGAATTTGTGTGCGACACTATATTTATCTTTACGTTTGTGGGAAGATTCTGCTACAAGTACAATATACAGTGTGACTATTACGTATTAATATTTGGCTTGGTTGACTAGGGGCAACCGAGGCAAATAAGACCATGAAGAGCGTGAATTTAATTTTGAAACGTCAGGCCAGTATAGCACTCTCTTGGTGGTTTAGTCAATATGGCCGTATATTGGATTAAAGGCTGCTTTAGGCAATAGTAGCAGTTTTTCAGCAACATTTTCCGATGTCAGATTCAACCCTTTGTACGCCCATACTAATCAGGTGAAGGAAATTACATTCCTTACATATTCATTGTGGGGAAATTTCACGTACCGAAATTTTGCGGAGTGGCGGGGTGGAGGTGGAGGAGCTCCAAGCGATCATTCTAAATCATATAGTTTCCACAGCATGGTTACTGATACCATGTAATTATTAGCATTAAATAAAGCCTGCATTATAACAGCTTCTCTGTTTCATCGATTTTCAGAGAATTTAATGATAATTTATGCAATTAATGGAAGTTCATTTAAAACGATGGATATATAATTGTAAACTTTTTTATAAGTTGAAATTTTCTTTGTTAGATGCTTCCCTTCAAATTTTTTTAAATATCTATGCGGCCCACGGAGAAAAACGTTTGCCCACCCCTGCTCTAACAGTAAGTAGTTCAAAGGCAGTAGAGCTGGTGCGAAGCTGGCGTAGAGAAACGTTGCTGCTAATAAGAATACACATGAGCCGTTTAAAAAATTGTTTGGTCTGCAAGAATAATTATTGGTTCCATTCTTCGATGACAATATTGTTCCAATAGGACCGCATAGATAATTTCCGGCAATTTAAAATAGTACATTGCAATAATTCACTGCTTGGATAGATTATTAAGTGGCCTTAGAATATTAGCATCTCATACATAAAGTAAGCATGGTGATAGAAATTGAAAACGACTCAATTGGCACCCTGCGCGTTATTATACGAGGACTAAACGTTGAAGAAGTTACAAAACCGATTACTGTATATTTTTCTTGGGAAACTGCCTTGGTTGTCAAATAATACGTGACTAAAAATATCATCATACTGTATAACTTACCAGGTAAGCAAAAAGTGTTATTATACGGAACATTGTAAGGTATGCAGGAGCAAAATCCGCTCTGGCAAATGCTGTGCTCAGCTCGACAATCAGATGATTCAGAACAAGGTGATGCAAGCGGTGTTTGCCTGGTCGTTCGAAAGGAGACTACCTGTAAAAATATTTATTAATTAGTGTTAAACCATTCTGATATTTTCTGTATAACTGGAAAGTTTTGGGTGAGAAAATAAATTCCATTCACCTTTTCATTGGCTTAACAGAAAATCTGACCACAGTCACCTAACTCTTTTTTGAGCAACTTTATGAAACTTCACACTGCTAAGAAATGCAGTAATTTTGCAGACGGTGACTATATAAGCAAAACTGTGCAAAAGCTTCAAAAAGTTTTGAGGGCTGGAAAAAAAAACTTTTAGCTTCCAGCTCATATTCTATTTAGGAGTTGGGTATAGTGCTGCATTGAAAATGAACGAGTAGGGGCAATATATCACCAAAGTGGAGATCGCGAAAAGAAACAACTCACATTTTTCACCAGAAGGGGAAACATCACAAGAAACACTGCATAACTTCTTTGCTGACGCCTCATTTTATCACTTGTTGATGGACGAGCCTGAAAAATGTACAAGGTCATAAAGTATAACATGTTCCAAAAATGTATGCTACTGACAACAGCTTTAATAATTGGAGCAGGGATGCCATGCTTGTTCCAAGGACAAGAAAGCACTTTATAAGCTGTAATATAAAGCGGGATCCCCGAGTATCTCTGGATAAGACCGCTCAAGTATATAATAGTTACCCAAGGAGCGAATCGGAGCTCCAGCATCAAACCCCCCTCTGAGTTGAATGAGGTACCGGCACTGAGAGGTCATTAAATAACATATAATAGAGTTCGTGATGACGTCTAATGGCCCTTGCTATGCGTTCCCAAAATATTATCTTCGCTCACGACCGTGGGAGTTTGGCGTATTTTCTTCCAACCAACGATCCTTATAATGATATTGGTAGGGTAAACTTCCACGTCATGCTCGCCTAGCTTGTCATTAAAATATGGGTGAATAAACTTCATGTTCGTCAATCAGGAACTTATATGTAGTAGCTGTCTAGTAGCATGGGAGTGATTACACAAAATATGGTGGTTGTAGACCTTTACCATCCTTTTTAAAGCGCCAAATTATACTCTGCAAAATAATTCACCCTCTAACAGGAATTCCAATCATTCTACCAAACGCCGTAGGATAAAGAATATACAATTGTATGGTGATGGTCAGTTTGATTGGGTTTCAAATTGGTTGCCAAAACAATAGCGATTTATGTCTGGTGTAAAGCACTGCAGGTGGCCGATTGCCCATGTTGGTCATAGGTGAATTAAGAGTGAAGTAAACAATAGGATGCCTGAGGCTGTATTGTGCATATGCATTGATGTTCATCATTGTTTATTCTAAGGGTTTAACGGTGCTGTGCTATCCTTCCATTTTGCCAACGATTCCTGTAGAAATATGACCTGTCAAAGGTATCATTCAGGTATATTCAGTTACAAATCCTTCACTAAGGTTTCTTTGTATCAATATTCCATACTGGATGTCTGCTGGCCACAGTGTCATATAATTTTACATACCGCGTAGACTAGGAAAACCCTCGCTCCGCTCGTATTTTCCTAGGGCGCTGGCCTAGAAAACCGCTCGCTTCGCTCGCATTTTTCTAGGCCTGCGGCCTACAGTGCCCACCAGATTTTCAATCGCTTCGGACTTATATTGCCAGTGATGATGCCAATCACATCCACACCCCCCACCCTCACCCTTTCCTCCGTGCATTCACATATATGTGATTCCCTATCTTGCGACCAATCTGCAATCCCACCTTTGCATTGGCTGGGAAATATGCATTTTCCCACCTCAACATACCCATACCTTTGCAATTTTAAAAAACAACAATTTATTATTGTATGAACAAAAATTCACAACCTCTACCGCCTCTATTTGCATGCACTCGCACATGTATCTAAATCATATGCAAGCTTTCCGACCACGTTTTTCTAACTGCTCATAACGTCCCTTTACTAATAAACAGCCAATGGAACTTGGCAGTGTCTGTATTAAAGTTAGATCAGTGGTTCCCAACCTGGGGGTCGCGAAGCCGTCTCCGTGGGTGTCGAGGGTGGCCGCGATTATTTTAATAAATAAAAAATAACTACAATTAAAAAAATAATATTACACGATCAAAAACTGGTTTAATTCTTCCCGACACTTTATTTTGACGTTCTCGGCCTATCCCCGGGTTCAGTGTTGAATATCGCGGCTAATCCTGCAACTCCTCCCACTGGGGGATGCCAGTACTGCAGTCAGATGTGAGAGGACCGTATTACTCAATATCCACTTGCGCCGAGGAAAGTTAAAGCAAGTGTTACCGACAGCATCCAAGAGGTGGCGTTGGGGGAAGGGGGAAAAAGGAACGGCTTCCCAACTCCACCTGTTGGGTGCTTTTGGTACCACTGCATTTTTTTCTCGTCGCAAGCGGCGCAAGGGGAAGTGAGCATTGAGTTACGGTCTTCTCCTATCTGACGGCAGCAGTAAGGACCTCGTTTAAAAAACCGGAATTATTTTACTTTGTTAATAAACGGCCATGGAGTTTATATTGGCACCATTGATAAACAACAGATTCCGACCTTGGCCAACATTCGATTCGGTTTGTTCACGGCACGTTCCATTCCCCCCTCCTCTCCCCCTTCCCTGTTGTGAGGTCACCGTGAAGACGGGCGGGCGGAGGAAGGTGGAAGGGGCAGAGGGGTCTTCACGGGAGAGGAGAATGATGCGTCCTCGTTGACGTCCAGCAAGCGACTGAGGCGTTCTCCCGCCCATTGCGCATGCTCGGATCGGGGGCCAATCGGAGGCGTCGTGGTAACAGTGCGTCATGGATACGACGCAGCAACAATGGACGGGGGCCAATGGGAAGAGGTGGCGGCGACAATACGGGGGCGGACCAATCAGAGGGCTCGGTCAAGCAACGCAAGCATTTTAATATTATAGATATCAATATATTCAGGTCAGGTCTTTTTTGAGGCAGCAGGGAATAATAAGAGGATGCCCTCAAAAGAGGAAGCGTGTGAACATTTCTCTTCCGGAGAACTGTATAATCTCTACCTAATTCTTACGCAATTTTTATCGTGCAATAAAGGGGAGTAGGTCACTTGGATGATGTGGCTAAATCAGGCTTACATCATAATTATATCGTCCATGTAGGTCGGGAGTACCAAGCGTAAACATAACATAACATGCTAAAATTGATCACCCTCAGCAAATGTACCGGTCTGTATAATATTTTGTCAAGAAGGTTTACCAATTTATTTCTTATTAATGGACGAATAATTCACAAAACAAAATCGGCAATAAAATATTGGTATGCTATTGACCTGTACCAGTACCATTCAGAATGTTCGGTACGACTCTACGTTCATCCTGACTCTCTAGGTAGCCTAAGTGCCTTGCGAAAATACACTGCAACACCAAAAATATGGCGGAAAATGATGGTTTTATTTAGTAATTAATAAACAGTAAATCTAATGCTAACTGTAGTGTGCTTAATTGAAACCTGGTTTGACTTATAAGGTCGAGATTTTTAGAGAGAAAAATCACTAGTATAATATTCCACACAAAATTGGTATAAAATAACCATTTCTGGTATTTCAAGTGTGGCAGAATGAGATCCTGGGAGGCTGAGAGTTCTGCACGTAGGCTGGCATTCTGGAAACTCCTTGCAGGCCATTCAAATATTTACAAGCATTACTACGCCACACGACAGGTAACAAAGCGTTGGGCTCAGTGAGTGGGAAGAGTTCAACTATTCTAGCGTGATGTAAATAAAAAAACACCGTCGGCTTACAATAAAACCAGAAATACCTCTAAATGTCGCATAACAAGTAGTATTTAAGTACAGGTGGCGTGTTAGATTATTTTATCGATCGTACCAAGCGTTTCCTTTCCTGTCTTTCGTAATTGTACCTTTTATAAATCAGTTAGGGTTATGTTCATCAATCATGTCAGGCATTCTCATCTATACCAGGGGCGTCTATCGGGATGGGATGAAATCCTTCTATTGATTGGAACTTATTGCTTGATGTTTGGCGAGGATATAGGAACCGCTTCTTGTAATCATTCCAGGCAACTTTTTTAAGTTGGATATCAATTTTTCTTTCGGAATTGGTAACATTTTATATTGGTCGTCCTACATCCCCACATTGAAATATGCTTCGGAAAAGTGAGGAAAATGGGCTAAGTGGCAGAAAGAAAATCGTAAAATTAAGTCACAAAAAAGATGGATAATCGCTGTGTATAGTTCTGAGCACACAGTGAGAATAAAGCTCTTTATGTGGAGGATGGCTGAAGACCGTTACCATTCTTTATTATAGTTAATGGCGATGATACATGTCAGCGAGATGGCCTCAGACGCGAGCTTTTCTGCTTGGGCAGCTTTTTTGCAGGGTATGAGCGATGTGGGAGACCATCGATGCGATGGTCTGCCCACAACTTATTTAGTGACGTTATAAAAGAAAGATGCATCCCCCTTATCCATAATTTACCATTTCGGTCACATCTTTCAGTTTTGGCCAAGACACACAGATACACATTGCTATAGTCCAGATCTCGCTGCCAGTTGGCCCAAAACAAGTCAAACATGTAGGAGTGAAAATTGTCGAGGGACAAACCGTATAACGATCAGGCAAATGGAAATAGGCCAAATATCTGATCTCAGCTGCAGTGGCTCTCTGGCAAAATCTCGGTGGCTGGGACACAACACCAAGGATATATCCAAATACTGAGAGTCATAGGATTTATGCAGAACTTTTCACAACAGTTCCGACAACTTGTAGTATGATTTCCGGCTCACGAGAAAATCACTTTATGTGAAGGGACAACTTGGTCTCCTAAGCCTCGTTATCGAGAAAATGGGCATACCAAATCTAATTGCCATAGCAGTAATGATTTATTTATTTATTTATTTATTTATATATTTATTTATTTATTTGATACCCCGTTCTCCGGCCTGTGGCCGTTATTGGAGGGACACCACCACCGTTACCATCACATACATAATTGCATACGTTTAACGTTTGACAATGTTAGAAAAAAAAAAGAATACAAAGAGAATGCTTGTTGCTTTATTAAGTTGTCGAATGCGAAAGGCAGCAGCAGAAGTATTGATAAAATAATTATAAAGATGCCATAGCAGTAAATAAACGTCACAATAACTGATCAAAGTGACGCCCGTTGGCTTGTATGATAGCAGTGTACTGTACAGCAATGTAGACTCCATTATTTTGTCTGTACTTGCCTAAAAATTTACATTTTTTTGTTTCGGAATATATTATAGCATACAAAGTACACAACAGACTAGTAGGCTACGTGCACCTCAACTTTCTGTATGTACAGCATATTCAACAATTCCTGTTCTTATTTTCTTAGTTGTTCAAATATTAGCGGAGCCTTCACCTGTTTTATTATTATCATAAAGCCATATCATATTGACTCCTACTGCATGTGGGTGTCCCGTCCTTCTAACATTCTCCTTTGCATCTTAGGCCTAGTGTTTTGAGCGATTTGAAGCGAAATCTTCGCCGAGCCTGAAATTAACAATTGATTTTCACCTCAAACAATATTGGTTACTTGGGTTACTCAGCCTCGGCGAAGACTGCGCTCGTCAAGTAGCTCACATAATTATGTAAACAACGCACCTCTCTTCCTGTAGGCTACACATGCGATATTATAATATCAAACCCCCCTCCACTACCACCACCATTTTATAAATATTTAATCAGCACTCGATTATTAAATTCGGATTATTAAAAGACCTTCATTTTTACAAATTCTGCAAAAAACCTACATTGCATATTCAGGCATGATGATTTACGCATTGATTAGAGAGCATAAAACCTGAACTTCAAAGCTTAACCACTCTGACACCCACGCATACACTGTACCGTAATAATGCAAAGCGCGAGTGAAGTATAAGTTAGTAATCAAATCCTTCAAATTAGAAATCGCAATTAAAGTTGAAATGTTCAGTCAAATTTCCGACCATGACGCAAAACGACATAAGAAAAAGTCAATGATGCGAAGAAGAAAATGTGCAAAAAAAGACGTGGGCGCAAGTTGTAGGATTAAGCCAATGACCGGCCGTGACCTACACTCACCTCTTCAAGAGGACATTTGGACAGGAAGCGTCAAGTTTGCTTTTTATGGTTGGCTTGGACTCATCATTAACATGTGTAAAATTCATCGATATCAATTTCTGGGAACCATGAACAAGCTTCTTTGATTGCCTGCCGAAGCACTGGGCAAGTCCGTACATTGCCATTCACGAACAAGAGGTAGTTTTGATGCAGGAAGAGATACGCTGAGCTGATATGCTTGTGGGACTAAATAATGAGGTAATTTAATGCGAAGGATATTACGAAGCAATTTTGTAATAACAGTAATTAGCATTGACTCATTATATCACGCAATATTCGAGTTTACTTTCAAGATGTGTGAACTTGTTTTCTAACAATTTTGCCGGAGTATATCTCCACGGTCTTGCAAAATAAGACGAACGAAATTGGATTCTTCATTTTACAATCGTTGGTAGTGTAAATTATTATAAAGAATCATAAAATGAAGTTGAATTGTTTTATTGCCACAATTTCAGAGTTCAAATGGCTTTATAGAGCTTTTGTACCAAAAGTTCTCATTGGTAAAACTGTGCTGCCATTCCCCAAAATAACTGCATGCCAGGGTGCAAAATAGACTTCAAGAACGCATTGGAATGCCAACTTTACAACAAACCGGAGGGTATTGTTCCTAAAACAAGATATTTGCATGCCAAGGGCAAGAAACCGGTATAGGAAGGAGTGAAAAATACCAAAAAAGCGCCATCAAGTACTAAAAATGACTCCTTCAAATGACCTTCACTCACGTTATTTCTACAATACCTATTACAGTGGCATTGTCCAATTATTCTGCCAATTTGAAGCCCTGCGGAAGAGCTCATCTGATTAAATTACGAGGGCAATGAATGGTGATGATATCAAAGCGAGGAAGAAGTTTGAAAGCGACTGTAGCAGTAAACCTGGCGTATAAAATTCATTAGAACCAGACTTACATAATTAAATCAAGTATAGGATGTAATCTATTCACTGGATGTATTACGGGCATCCGGTGCTCTATGCAAATGCAGCACATACCATTTATAAGCACATTGCTTTGTGAAGGTAATTGAATAAAGAATTGCACAATTATCATTTCTGGTCATGATTTTGTTAAACACAGGGTGTCTGGCTTCGGGCATAAAGGCCTTTATAATCAGATGGCACTGACAAATGAGCTGTAACATACATAGCCTTGTGTGTAATTTTCAAATGACCTTTTATTTTTCCACTGGTTGTTAGGGTGTACTGGTTATAAAAAGCCGATATTTCAACCAACCTACCTCATTAGTGCAGAAATCCTTGCGCTCATTGTTCGAATAATATGAAGAGCCCCTAGCAACGTACCCATTGAGGTGACGATTGGAATTTCATTTTCACTTCATCAATAGTGTTTTTGTAGAATCTCAGCTACCATCGTTTTAGCTAGCACTGCTCTATCAAACTGATTGATATCCCGACTTGGCACTCTATTGTTAAAATTGACAATGGGCTCTCATTACAAAGCTAATTTTCAGTGATGTTAAATGTCAAATGGTACTGTCCACAGAACTTTTCATAAGTGATATTGATCAATAACATAATAGGAATTGAATTAATCGCAGAAAGGGCATATTTGCATTATTTCAACATAACTGGTTGTTTCGTAAGGGTTCTTCATGTACTTATTTGTAATGAATCATTTATAAAGCGTAATCACAGATCCTCATGCAGTATAATTATGTAATGTAAAAGTGATAAAAATCAAAATTTCTACAACATGCAAGCTCTGTTTTTTAACATGCTCATAAAACCAATCAAAACAGGTTTGTGCTCTTATGAAACTATATTCATTAGTATTGAATTATTTAAGAAATTGCTTTGCTCATCAAACAGGGCAAAATATCAAGATACATCAATGTTACAGCAATTACCAATAATTTTTCGAGGACTAGGTTAATTAGATTGTCATTGACCTCTTGCCACTAGTAATAAACCTCACGTAAACGAAGGAAAATGACTCATGCCAGGAAATGTTATGCTAAATAGCACCCATGGATAATATTCACGGAAAAGGAAGCCTTCGTGTTCCAAGCCAGGAAGTACACACTATTTACAGAATGCAAGACAGTCCCTCAGGTTCAACGAACCAGGGTCGAAGGGGCATAAAAATGTGTCTTCATGGTTTAGGGAGCTCCCATCTCTTCTTGCCCTCTTCCCATCCGCAACATTTCCCCATGTGTAGCGTAACTCGACCGCAATACACTATTCCTAACGATTGGTCATACGTTTCGTGCACAATCAAACATCGAGTGTGGCCAAACAAAAACAAATGGTTCAAAACAAAACAACAAAAAAAAGGGACGCACACTGGCCACGAGCGGAGTAGTTTCGTGCATGGGTAACGGGATCGGGCTTTTCGCCCACGGTGGAAACGTCCCATCTTATTCCCTTGACCTGATGGGATTTGAATAGACTGGGGGGCACTGGACTCGAACGCAAACGGCATAAAGACCCATATGCTACGCTTCAGTAGTTTCTCACATTCGAGATGCACTGCCCAAAATGCATGTCTGCTATTGCAACCTAACTGTTACCATATACAAATGCCCAAAGTTCCGATGTAATCTTATATGTGTAACCCATCCGCTCTGGGGAGAAAAGTGCGTGCAAGTCAGGAGATTGCCTAATTGGAAGTAAGAAAAGGTTGTGTGATGACAACATGCAGGTCAGGGAGACGATGGGGTAGCCTTGGGCAGCGTGTTGTTTTCAAGGCGTTCTTTCCTAGATTGTTTCTGGGACAAAAGATTCCGATGGTGCAGATTGCTTTGGGTGAGCACGTGTATTTGAAGCCATGCCTCAGGTCTTTTTCCTTGATGACTTTGCGTTACGACGTTATCGCCAAGGTTGGAAGAAACCAGGCAAGCAGCAAGAACTGGCAAAATAAACCAGATATGACCGCATAGTTTCTTTAGCTGTAAATGTTAAATACTATTGCGGTTTCCTAACAAACAACTTTAGACGCGTCATAAATTGAATAGCAGAATTGGCTATTTAACGCTTCAGTAGACATTCGCATTCTGAGCCTTCAAAACATGATAATGAAAGCGGACTCATGACGAGCAACAAGCTCCTCCGTGGTCTCTTCACTATATTCCCGGCAGGCATGCTGCTTAATTAGGTCTGCTTGCCGCACACTAATTTACACCTGTTATACAGCTAACAAGTGATATGATGTGGGCTTGAGGACACAATGCTACTGGGAGTGGTTCAATTTCTCTCGTCATATATGCACGGAAGCATTTATTCAGAGGTTTGGGTGCAAACTTATCTCATTAATAACAATGCTGGCGCTTCTTTCAGTACGTAACTAAAACCTCCTGAAATGATTCACATTTCCGTTACAACTTGTCCATATACGTGTGGCACGCTCGCACGCAATATTCATGCAGAACCTCGTATGCTGGGTACGTAATATATTGACAGCAACACTCACTTTTTATAA
Organism: Catajapyx aquilonaris; assembly: GCA_000934665.2. Classification (NCBI taxonomy): domain Eukaryota; kingdom Metazoa; phylum Arthropoda; class Diplura; order Dicellurata; family Japygidae; genus Catajapyx; species Catajapyx aquilonaris. Next base: position 48,434 of record JYFJ02000694.1, on the reverse strand, counting down.
ACGAATCCAATATTGCCCTGTCATTTTGGGTTGAACCAGTTGGCCATATGTCTGCACAAATTTTATTGGTCGATGATTTTAACCTTCAAGCGAAGTTCATAGTATCAAACGCTGTTGACTGCCCATACGCAGTGCGAAAAACAGTGTCTGTTATTTTTCCAGTACTAGCTGACGATTTTTAATGGATTATTGGAAAATAGTTTTTGCTGTAATTGAAGCCTGGCGTACTCAACTTTTTGGCCAAAACACTCCTGATTTGATGCTGGTGATTGAAGGTTTGGAAATTGTAGTTTTGTCGATAATTATTGCAGGTCTAAAATCATGTACGGTTTCTGGTTATCAATGCTATAATTAAAATAATTGTTCATAGTGATTCTAAAATATTTGTGCTGTACAGTATGCATGCATTTATTAATACCGCGTTTAATGAATTATTCGCATCTTCCTGCGATGCTTTGTGACCAAGTTTGTGATAATTGATCTGAAATTGTCATAACTAAAATGTGTTTGTAACTTGCGGCATAAGCGTCATTATTATACAGTATTCAACCAGTCAAAATACTGAAATACTGTGTTTGTAAGCTTGACATTTTCGTGTTCATTAAGTAGAGCGTGTACCATTTGAGAGAATATATGACATATTCGCCAACAGCATGTTGGGTGCAATGGTGGTGATGGATTCTGAAACATGATGGCATCTGCTTTTTAACAATTTGCACGAAAAAATATTCGAAAATTCCTCGTCTAATATACAGTGCAGTTACATATCAAATGTGCGTAGAGTTACTTGGTACTAAGAAATAATGTGTTTCAAGAATTCTTGCACATGTTAATGGATATCAGAATTATTATCTGTTGATATATTACTGTAGTAGATTATGTGAGCACATCCTTCTAAATGCCTCAAAAGTGTCAGACCTAAAACTCATCTATAATTGACGATCGATTCTATCTGTTTCGATGGGACATTCCCAATCGGAAATTTAACGTAATTCGGCGCTTGGATAGGTGATTCAATTTGTCATGAATCAATGATATAAGGAATTAACTTAATACTTTTGCTAAGCTCTTCAAGAAATGAAGACTGGCATCCGCATAAATATGAACTCAATAATGTTACACTCACTATGAATGAACGCACTGACATCGTTTGGTATGCATCAGTATGCTCGAGCAGAATATTCAGTGGATTTCGTCCAAATCAAAAGGCAGCAAGAGAAAGACTGATTTGGTATTAATCATAATCGCATCACAGTGACTCTATTAGTAGTTCAAATAGACACCTGCCAAATCGCCATGATTTATCGGTTTTTTGTTTAGTCGTCTTTAATAGACAGCACGAGTGGCACGGAGAACAATGCTGACCTGCACTATTTCTACGAAAGTGGCACAGTGACACATAATCATATACTGTACGTCATATTGGGCCATACCCTGCCAGATATGGACCTTAGTAGTGGACAGTTTAGTGGATTAGAATTGACAGAATTTCCATTTAGAACTTTTTTGTCCAAATTTTGGATGGCTATCGATGCCTTATAGCGCCACAACCGTAAAGTATCTGTTCCAGATCGCTTTTTCTTCAATATGCCGATATTTATAGTGGGTGTTATTGAGAATCTCCTTTTATGAAATTCCGAAATCCAAATACCTCAAAAATCCAATCGGATTGTTGATTGCTGACAGGACGCGCCAAATTTGGAAAATTCCGTGTGAACCAGCATCAAGACATGTATCAGTTCATATACATGATTATTTAAAATAAATTACAATACTACCTACCTTCAGGGTTACGTATAAGTGTATAACCCCTACTGACAGTGACAAATACCGTATATGTGTAGATCAATTAAGGCATTTATCCCATCCCGAAGATATCCCATTTATAGTTGCAATTTCCATCTCGAATATTTAGTCGCAATCTTGATTGAAGAATTAAATTTTTAATCCTTCAACTTTCCTTGCTCCTTCTGTCGTGATTGTAAAGTGGAAACATTGCTAATTAGAAACTTTGTCATGCAGATTTTTGTAAAACCCCAAAACCCATATCTATAAAACAAAAACGAGTCACTTTTTCATCTGCTATTATTACGAATGACTTCCACTAAATATTTTGTAATAGGAATAATGTCCTTTTGCGACAAAATATCACATGCTACTCAGCCGGATGGTATTCTACATCCGTGATATCATACTGGCGTCATATGTACGGGCTATGGATAAATTATTATAAGAAATATATTGTACATAATAAAAAATTTACGGCGGATTAAAAATAAATTGCTTTTTTGTTTGCTGAACTTTTCACTGTAGAAGCAAACCATATTCATGCGTAGTGCTCAAGGATACATTGCTGAACAGAATTACGTTTGTTATTTTTTTAAACCTTCCTAGTTTTCAGTTTACAAAGTGAAGCAATCCTCCCCTTTCACCTCAAGCTGTTTTAATATTTAAAAATCTAGGAAATATGGTAAATCACTTTCAAAAAACTATTCTTCTGTGTAAATAGCCACAGGCGCTTTACAGTGCACCGAAAATGGAAAAGATGCTCACCTTTCAGCTGCTTACGATGCACTCACTTCCAGGCTGAATCAAACCAGGGAAGTATGACAGAAAGCAATGGAAACGCCAGTCCTCTGAGTGACTACCACTATGTCCTTATATGAACCATCCTCCTCCTGTCGGCAACAAACCTCTTCTGGCCAGGGAAAAGAAATCCCGCCGAAAACCTCGCAATGCTAGCGGGACCGCTCATTAAAAGTCAAGCCCTCACCTGCATCCCTATTGGTTGGAGAACTTGCCCCAACTTTTACTGGATGGAATACTCAAGACTAACTGGAATGCATGGGATGGGCTGGAAGGTGGAGAAGAAAGAAGAAGAAGAAAAAAAATTGATGATGGAAAAACAACCTGGGGAAGTTGCAAGGTGTGCGATAATATTCTTATGCGATGAAAGGGAAGTGAGATGGAAAAATTCCAAGCAAGGTTGGATGAAAGTAGGTTTTATAAAATGCTATAGATTAGTGCAGTGAGAGTATGTATGATAATTGTTGAATTTATTACTGGGTGTTTATGCATAATGTAAAGGTTGACAGTGTGTTTGTATTATTTTTGTGTCATTAATTTGTATTAATTTTGTTGTTTTTGTGTGTCGATGCGTTTGATTTCAAACTGTGCATATCGCGCCCATATTACACAGGACTTGCGACAATATTTGCAGTGGCTATGATATTGATATTAGCGTGCAAACTGTGCGGAACATTGGTATTCCTGATATAAAAATGTATAAGCCCTACAATATCCCTGTGCAATTGAGCTTGATAGATGTTCATTTCGTGTTAGGTATTTTCGCATGAGTGTTGTTGAATCTGGCACGATAATATTGTAGGTCTGATCGTAATTTATTCATTTATCCAATTGTCTTCTAGATTTAATTTAGTTACGTCTGAATTAGTTACAATGACGGTACTCTGAAATTAATTGCTTGATTCAAGTACCGAATGATCAGTGATAGAATTACTTTCTGGTTGTTGCATAAAACTCATCAGCTACGGTCCCGATGCCTTTCCTTGAGGTAATGCACGGGTGGTTATCTGGCTCCGGGTGAGTCGGTGGGTGTAAGTCGGAAGAAGAATGATCACCTAGGAACGAACGAGATAGCGGAAAGGGGGAATAATCCAGCCACAGATTGAAAAAATGGAGAAGAGTGACATCAGCACTAGAACGTGGAAAAATGTGTTATCGATCAATCATGGCAATAACACAATTTTATTGAGACAATTTCACTACCCTATAAACTCTGCAAAAACGTATCACAATTTCCAACATTGTCCTTTTCACTCAGCAAAAACATTTTTCGAGCATATCCATGTGACCGTAAAATATTCCTTTGCAAATAATTTAGCTCGACGAAAGATCGGAATCGGAGTGGAAAGGATTGCGGTTTGTACCGTGCAGTGCAAAACGTATCTCTAAAAAACGCTAGTCCACATAAAGCCAGCGTATTTGAGCTTCCTTCCCCAAGGCTGAGTTTCCCGTTGCTTGAAAGAAGATTTAATGGGAAAATTGCCGGGTGGGGTTTCGCGGGGGAATATATGGGTTTCTTTCTACAACGGTTCCTATTTGCCTTTCGGACGTGCTGAGAAATTTGCACATCGTTTCACGTTTATGGGTAGAGAATATAGGATCTATAGGCATGCGCATGATTTAATGGTCATTGGATTGTTTTATTCGTTCTAAGAGTACAGATTATAAAATAAAAGCGATGAATTTGGGTTTAATTTTCGTCTCACTACTAGTTCCTGCTAACTTAGCAGTACAGTGTAATGCTAAGTTAGCAGGAACTATCCGTGTGACGAAAATTCCACCCTTTGTTATTGTTCCCACTTTAATGGCAAAAAGTTCACCCCAATTGACAATATTGGTACATTCAACAAACTGTCACTGCTACAAATCTTAACATGCACATATATTACATAACAGTGGTCTTCAGGCTCTTAATTACTAGATAGGTGAAAATTTATTAAATTAATACACTACTTTATTTGAAAATGAAACAACTTTTGTACTAATGACTCGCGATCACCTCATTGTAGATGAAACAAGTTCCAAAATATTCATCATCTTTCCACACATCAATCTACCAACGTGAGCCAATATTTTTAAAAACATAATTTTTCCGGTTAAAGAACATACCCCAAAGATGACTGTGCCGTCACAAAATTGTCTTCTAATATTCCTACATTTTTTTGATAAGTAGTTCACGAGATAAAATTTTCAACCTTTTTTTCTCAACTGGACTAGTATTTGACTGTCAAGAAACTGTAAATGTCAGAAGTATTTTTACTTTCTACACCACATGTCATATACATATATACTGTACATGACATTGCAGAAGATGTCCACAAATTCTATATGGTCCAAGGTCCAAGGATATAATCATGCTAGTGGAAACGCAGCTCCGTCGGAGTAATAATATTTCAGGGAGAGACATGCAGCAGCCATCTCATACAGTACTCACAAGGTGCACATGCGTGAAATGCTCTTTTAGAGGAAGAGGAGTCGTAATATATTTTCAGTTTTTAAAACTGGTCCAAATGACGATTTAACTGGCAATTCAAGGATTAATTTCAAAAAAGTAATTTGTCCAGAACGGCCCAGAAAGTCGAATTTATCGAGTTTATGTCAATTTTATGTAAAGGGTAAGTTGTCCACAGTTTATATTAATTTCTTGTGCATAATTATGTTACGAAAGTGATATTATAGCGACAGCACATAAGGTCATATATGTCTGAATAACGCTGTCAGAATATATCGTGCTTAATTTAAATGCTTCTAATTTGTGTAAGCTTCTGTGTGAATGTATATGTGTGTATGTACGAAATCGATATGCTGTGTCCAGGTGCATGGGACAAGACGTCAGATATACAGTGTCCTCCACTGTCTGTCAAAAAGAATTCTCCGCCTGAAACAGTGACAATTTTAATTCACATGTACGAGACAAGTAGTCGAGTAGTGGAACAGGTGCCACAGTCGTCTTAATTATTTTCAGCGCTGGGTGGTGTCGCTTTAGGACTAATCACCGTGGGACTATAATGTATCGTTTGGCTCACCATTCGGATATTATGAATCTAACGTGGTATTTACTAGTCCATTTATTTTTTTTGCAATGCTTTTAAACTTTTTTGTAACCAATATTGAGAAAGGATTACGGACTATAACTTTCATAATTATGTGTGAAACCTGTAAATATGAGAATGTACAGTACATGATTATTACTCCTCCAGTATTTTTATTTTTTAAATAGTTCTGATAGCCCTTGTTATATTATCATCTTCCTTAAAATTACACTTCATGGTCCCTTATTTTTGATGAAGCATTCAATATGAATACTATGTACTTTTGTACAAGTGCGATGTGTGTATGTGTGATCATAATACAGCTTAGAGTAAATAATCATATATTCTTACTTCTACAGTATACCTGTATACATACACATAGCTTATCAACAAAGGAATTATGCACTTGGAAGTAAAATGCTGTTTGTGAAAATAAATACTTACTTGGCTGAATATATAAATAATCGATAATAGACTATAACACCACTCTTCGCATAATTTCGATGCAAGTGGCTTGTGCTAAGTAAGTTAAAAATAATAACGACAAGGTACCCTGTTGTTTATTATTAGCTCACGTCAGTATCTGTAGAAATAATTGTACAAATGGATCAATATTCGGTAAAGGCATCATATAACATGCTGACCCAGTGCAGTAATTATTATCTTGCTTTATGTTGAAACGTTGCTTTACTCAACGTATTAAGAGAATGCAGGAAAGAAATCATGGTTGGAAAATAACAACTCTCGTTACCTCGCACTGGAGCAAAATAATATTGACCCACATCTTACAAAAGGGAAAGGGAGGGGAGGGTAGGGCGGGGGTGAATACGAGTAATAGGAAGCTCACAAGTTGGCGTGGATAATGTCCTGACAAACTGGGTAACGTATCGTAACTTTTCATTTAGGCCTGAAACGTAACTAATATTTTCTATGAAATATTATGAAGGCCCCCTTATACCAAGTTACACGTCGTTTAGTTTCTACATAATTATAGCTTCGTTGCATTTCACTCTGACCGACTCTGACCAAAAACCTTTCACGTCATTAATTAATTTGCTGTCTAGTTAAAGTTCTAGCAAAAGGCAGTTTCTCAGTTGTACTGCTGTAAGACGTCATGCCCCCATGAAAATCATAATTACCGGTAAGACGTAAGTCAAAGGCGTACACTCGGAACTGCAGAGGTGTTCGGGCATGAAATAAGGCATTTGTTCTCACATTTACTTGATTCCATATGGAAAATATGATCCACTAAACGGCCTTTCGCTGTAAACATGTCGTGACTTCAAGAGCATAACAACGTTACCCTATATCACCAAGAAAATCTATAGATAAAGCACCATTAAATAAACAGGTAAAAAAGGACATCATTATAACAATTTCCAAATAGCATCATGCATAATGCAGGGCATAGAGATGGGAAGATCCTGTCGTACAGTACAAGATGCAAAAATTAACTCATAAATATAAAATTAATGCATGTCAAACAAAACTGCATACAAACCCCAATATCCTGGGGATGAAGGATGTAAAAGTGGCATTATCGCTCTTGCCCACGCTGTATGTCACTATACTGCTCTTATGAACAAGGATGCATATAAACGGAAATTAATTATTAAGGAGGAAGTACTGAACTGGTACAATCAAAAACTAGCTACATCCTAGACATCCTAGATATCCTAGACTAGACAATCAGATAATCAGGCAATCCTAGGCAATCAGCCATGCGGTTGGACCCTGGGTCTGTAAAGAACCATAACCACAAGGCTCACTTACCAAATATTACATTCACAGATATTTGGATGTTAAATTTTATCAAAAAATAACGTCTAATCCTCTAATGAAACACAATCATCACGCCTTCATAATATGTTCTGATACTCAACACCAAAATGGTCCATTTATATATTGTAAATCGTAAATGACCGGTAGGCTATACTAGAGCATCTACCATTTTCAAAGATGCTACATGTCTGTAAAAGTGTTTCATCTCAGTTACTATTCAGTGGTAGGTACAGTACAGTACAATAATATAATTATCCTTGCAGAAGCTTACCTTAGGCATCAACCAGTTAGGATGGCGGAATCTAACGTTAAGTATCCATGTCATATAAAGAATAATGACAACTCCGCGCCGCGCCGCGCCGTCCAAAAATATACAGGGTGTTCCAGATTCATATGTCACTTTTTGGTAACTGATATAGTCCAATAACAGTTATTTTTTGTAGCTCGTGCCTCTAACCATGTGCCCCATTCTATATAACTAGTTATAGAATGGGGCACATGGTTAGGGGCACGAGCTACAAAAGCTATATTCGACCCACTGGGGGTCTAATAGGCGATAGGCCTATAACATGTGTTATAGAATGGAGAGCATGGTTAGGGGCACAACAAGCTACAAAAAATAACTGATATCGGGCGATATTAGTTAATTAAAAAGTGACCCACGAATCTGGAACACCCTGTATATTGCACTGCAGCTCAAGCACGCATCAGCACCTTCAATTGGTCACATTTGGCCACAAAATGTGCAGTACTTTGTGACTGATGCACTGCTTCGCGTCTCCATCCTTTTTTGAAGTAAAATATATACCCTTGTCAAATTCCCGAAATAGTGTGCTTATTTACGTCACATTAACGTGCTTCGTTAGACCTGGTAGATCTGGCGAAATCGTATATAGACACTCCACGTAGTACGATACTTCTGATTTGAACTGGTACCGGTAATGAACAGGTGTGTGTAGTTTGACACGTTTCCAACAGCGAGTTGATTTTGTGACATACACCATCTTTTTTAAAATTCTACGAGTGCATGAGGTGAGAAACGAATCATATGTCATGCATGTTGATAAGATTTCATGTAAGTTAAGTAGCCTTTCTTCTCTTCCTATAAGATCAAGGGTGACGTGCAGTAATAGGCTTGCTATGCGGCCATGCATGTAGTAATTTAGAGTATTACACATGCTCAGGATACAACTGAATGTGACATATTTGTTCTCTGACATAACGTATAGACATATAGTTTATGCTGTTCAGAGTTCAAGTTGATAATTACCTATAAGCACATATGAAATAGTGAAATTTAACTTATATGCCAAAATTTTACATTGCACGACCTTAATAGGAGTATTTCAGACGTAAAGAGTACGGGAACATAAAGGTACAAAAAATAAACGATAACTCAGTAAATACTGTAAACAGTATACTGTACTTTACATATTCCATTGATCTGAACTAAACCGAAGAAAGAAATGTGACGAAACAAAATATCTGGCTAACAAGAAATGTAAAATGAAATTGCGAGTGTTTAAAAATGGCACATACCATCTGTCCAACATTTCAAAATATATTACAAATTCAAATGCAAATCGTGGCGTGTTCATGTCGACATTATTGGCAGTATATCTCTTGACATAACGTGACAAAATGTTATTTAAATATAAAAATGGGGTTTCTATTGGACACTTATTCATATGAATTGGACAGTACATGGAGAAATCAATGCATTCACCTATATGTTTCAAAGGAGACACATACCTTCTCCACGTGGACCATGATTGAATGTGGTACTTGTTCTTATCGAAATATTATATTTTCTAGGAGTAACCTATGCGTATGCAATCCTGTATAAGGAAGACATATTCCTTAATGATTAAAAACATGGACTATTTACACACACAAAAAACATTATTATACAGTAATGAAAAATAAAGTTCCTAATTTCATTTAGGCTTGGAATTCAAATATATAATTATATCATCACGTTGGGGACGTAGCATGAAGAGTCTTCCGGAACTACCACTGCAAGAGTATACTGTACATAACTTATACAAATTCACAAACAACACCTCCAAACATAAATTCCACAATATTAAACAATGACAACAACAAAAGACAACACGGTGTGGAGCATTTACATACAACAAAGCACAAACATGACATCCTATGGCCGACCTCACATTCTTCGTGGCATCAATCAGTTTTGATACAGTATTTTCAGACCTTGTTTTTATACAACTGCTGGAGAAAGATATTCGAAGGCCATCTTTTGGAAAAGTAAAATACAGGTGACTGAGAACCTGGTAAATACAATGTGGGAGTGGCATGTTACACCACGTCCGAGTTGGTACTGCGTTGGTTCTGTCCTGGAGGAGTGAGTGTGTATGGCACCAGAAGAAGCCCATCCCCATCTTGCTGCTGCTGAGGTGACCTCTTGTTTTCGCGCTTGTCCTCCTTCGCGGGTTTTTTATTCGGCGGTTCGTCCCCAATGCTCTCGTTGCTATGAGGACGACCCAAGCGCATACCAAGGCACACCTGTAGGAGCAGGTATATGGTCTCAAATGAAATTTTCTAGAAAAATATCTTCCTCTCATATATCTGTTTACACATCCTCAGGAACTTCCAGGTTTTGACATTTTCACTGCAGTGCATACCCAACACAGTTTTAGGATGTCTTTCCTTCGGGAAATCACAGCCCAGCAAGGAAAACAAGTCTAGTATTATGTAGTGGACTCCTTGCGTGGGCATCTATGCGTGTCCGTCCTAGTCAAAAAGAGCCTTTCAAGTCTGGACCATTAGAGTGGACAGCAAGGAGGATTTATACAAGTCTGGCCGAATAAAGGAGGTGGGTCTATACAAATCATTGATCCTGGGCGCTGTGAAATAGGAGAGGGAGGAGATGTGGCAGTGGAGTTATTGGAAATAAGTCAGAGTAAGAACCGTCCAAAGGCTTTGACCCGGAGGCGAAGAAGAGGAGCAATAGTGTCAGATTCAGAAGATAGGTTGTATTGACCCAGACAATGGTATATCCCTCGGGGATGTTCAACATTAGTGCTGAAGTAATAAAGTTCAAATCTTCAGTTTACGAAGGAAGCTTCCAGCTGAACTAATGAAACTTAGTGTGAGTTTATCTCATTAATTTCACTGAAAAGCAAATTTCCGGTTCCTCCATAGAACATCGGGCCTACAGCATACTTTCAGAATGATTATAGGCAGGAACGGGAACAAGCTGTTGAAAACTAATAGATTGGCATGCACATTTTGTTATATCATTATGTTATATCATTTCATTATAACCTTTAGCCACAATGGCCGTTGCAGAACATTATATGCATATATGCCATTACAATGATTTAGCCACTTCGCACTGATTTTTTTTAAACTTGCGGTTGATCGATTTATAGATGCATGACAGCCATATTGATCCACCGGCTTAAGTCTCCGGCCAGGAAGATTTGAAATCATCGTAAGTTAACTGCACATTAATGTAATCGCTAGGATTTAGCGTTTGGATGCCCAAACAATCAGCATTACTAGCTGAAGCTATGCAATTATTATTCTCCTTAGAGTCATGGAGGATTATGGGGACAGTAAGCTCAAGGTCACGAATAATCCAGGTAGAACTTGACTTTGTTGACACTTCTACGGGTTAGAGAGTAAGCAATGACGTTAGCGGAGGAAAGACGGTCCCTTTCCGGTGCCAAGAAAACATCGTTTTATTATATGAAAGCTTTCCATTTGAAGTATGGGCCCATGACGTACCCAGAATTTGCCCCTCCTCAGTCATATTCACGCTCAGTAATGGGGTATGAACAAGTACTGTAGGATTTCCGTTATAATGCAAAACCCACCAACGGCCTTCTCATCATTATTCTAACAAAGGAACCTAGAGCCATAGTAGGCGAGACCTACACGCGTAGATGTCATGTGTCGTAGTCATATTAATTTATAAGGCAATTACAAAATCCACACAAAAAGTGACCAGGACGCAGGTTCAGGCACGGGTCTTACCCTGCTATTAATTATGAGTTCACTGTTGCCAACAATGAATAACAAGGAGAGGTCAGTAACTGAACCTGAATATTGTGCCGTTACGTTGTAGCAAAATTTCAAACGTGAAATACTAATTTTTGGATGACAAGTGCAGGCATGCTCATTTTCAAGCCACATCGCCGCGATGCGACACCGCGGCAAATCCAAGGGCACAAAAACACTCTCTGTGTGAATACATAACAAGCTCCCACTTCCAACTGTCGGCACACACGAATTCTAAATCACTAATGCTGAGAAATTACTCATTATTAACTCAGCTGGGAATTAGCATACGAGTGGGTTTTCCCTGCATATAGCAATGCAACTTTTGTCATCCTAAATACTGCTGTGTTTGTTCATACGTTTCCCTATAACTTATTCTTGTCCATATTGCATTCAAAATATATTGACAGAAACTTACCCTTAGCTGATTAAGTAGACTACCGCTAAACGTCAGGTATATCCATGGATTAGTGCATGAATTTAAAGATGCAAGCAGCAATAAAATGACAGTCACGGGGTCGACATCCTTAACTGGAAAAAAAACACCCAAATTCTTTATTACAAATTCGACAAAAATACTGCGCCGATAAAATTTCACTGCATTATATTAAGATAGTCTATATCCGCCCTGAGGGGGGCACAAGTGCAGGCCTTTACGTGCCTGATTCCCCTCAGAGCTGAAATAGCCATAATATGACGCTCAATATTTTACCAGCACACAACTCATACTGAAGCGGTACTTACGGTCTTCGGGCGGATTATAAACCAGAATGAGTTGAGCGATACAAAACGGGGCCCAGCACACGAAGAAGCAAATGACGACAGCCAGAGTCAGTTGGAGAGTCTTGATCTTCGCGTCACTGATCATACTTTTTCTCTTTTGTTTCACATTACATCCCACTTTACTCTTTAATCGTCCAGCCAGTTCTAATTGAGTAGCCTTTTGAGGTAGAGGCGAACTTTCGGCTTGTTCGAGAACGTCGTTGTCTTCCACTGAACTGGGGGACTGTCGACCACTCTCCTTTCGAGTGCAGCATAAGCACTTTTTAAGGTCGAGCCACTTCCACTTGGAGGCGGTCCAACAACGTGGTTCGCTGTTGTACGTCCAGATACGGTATGATATGGCACCGTAAGAGCTGGAGATGACCAAGAGTGGCATCACAAAAATGCTGATTACAAACCAGGTCACGTATGCTTTGGTCCCCCATGGTTCGACGAATGTGCCCCAGCAGTCCTGTACACCTGGACTGATCTTCTTTAATGTGAATATCACTGCCTGGAATAGTAAAAGAGGTAATTAACGGCAAGTTTGAGAGAAGATGAATTTTATTGGGGTGGCTGAAAGGCAATGCGGGAATTATTAATGGGAAAGCGGATTTAGAGGGAATTTCCTCTGTGGGCCATTTAGCCTGCCAGGATATTAATATTTCATTTTCAATATTTAGCAGCCCCTCGACCTTGGTGTTCCCCCACACTCTCGCCTTCCCCCACACCCTCGCCTTGAAGACAGAATGACACAGCACCAACAAGTGACGTACCTGAGGAGTCGCAAATCCAAAGGCCATCACCCAGGCTGAGGCAACCATAATTTTGGCCGCCAGTAGTGAGTTCCATGGTGAAAAGGCGTCGCAGCACAAAGCTTTGTAGCGGTCCACCGCCATGAACATAAGTATATATGAAGAAAGGTACAACACCATGACTTGAAAGTACTTGACTGTCCTGCAGAGTGCATCGGATCCTTGGAAACGGTAAGTGATGTCCCACAGCAGCTGAGGAAGAATGTTGAAAACTGCGACGAGTAGGTCTGCCACGCTTAAATGAAGCATGAAGAAGTACATCCGAGACATGGGCCTGAACTGAAGTTGGCGCCATATGCCCACCACCATGAACATGTTGCCCAATATGGCCACCAAAAGGATGATGGCCAAAGTGGCGATTTCCACAGCTGCTAAAGTCTCATCGCGGCTATCCTGTTCAACCAGGCCACTGACGTTGTCTCTAAGGGTCGACTCGATTCTAGGATCGATCCCGGATTCCTCGATGGCATGCGGCCATGAAGAGCTATTGGTCTCCGTAGGTGCTGCCATATTCCAGTGCTACTTGACACTGCAAATGCTACTTCACTCGCATGGCATGTTGCACTTCAGGTTGGAGAGAACTGAAAATAAAATTAGACACTGCCAGAAAATATTCATATACGCACAAGCCAGAGTTCCGTGCGATTTAAAACACATTCCCGAAAATGTCGATAACTACGTCTATACACAGATATAGACGCAAGCATCTGCAGGCGATTGCAGGGAACTTAATTGCGTCACGAGGACGGCTGTCGTCTGCCCAGTTCTATGGCCAGAGAAACTTGGATGTTGAATGCCCCAAATGAAAGGGCGTAAGGCAAGAAACAAGACATCAAAGGAATTGGAGACGCTTTCAATTATCGCTCTCTGTGGGGGTTACCCAGGGCTGAAGAGTCGGTGTTTCATTTTCACTTTCTCATCCCAAGATCCTCACTAATAGGGGTCACGTTCGGTGAGTCGGAATTAGTTAACTCTTAGTTAGGGTCCTTGATTCCCAGTAGGTGTCTCCTACAGTCGTGTACACAGCTAGACCATGCGAACAAGAAGATGAGCAATGCACTGCCAAGACGATAATTAACATCGAACCAACCGCAGCAGGTTCAGTCAAAGGTGGGCATCTTTCCTACAAAAATGGCCTGAATAACTCACCAAGAAAAATGCTTTTGATTTGCACTTCCAATGCAGACGTGATAAAAGTCAATACAAACAGCTGTTAACCGCTGTTAACGATGTATTCAAGTAGAAGATTTATTCAAGTAGCATAAACGCTGCGTGCATGCGTTCCAGGATGATGTGCAAGGAGGGTGGCCAAGTTTAAGGGGCAAACGAAAGATCATCGTAGTCTACGTTGTTAACAAAATCAAACATAAATAATAATAACATTCTAAGCATAGTTTACTTTACTTTATTTTGAACACACTATTACCGCATTCTGACCCAAATTATTAGAGCTTCAGAACAGTAGCTGACTGATCAGTAACTATGGTTCTTCGTCAATGTCAGTGATAATAAGGCATAGAGGGTGTTCCGACAAGTATGCAGCATTGCAGTTCTGGCCATCATTAATGGATAGTTTTATGCATAAGTGATGTCCTTTTTGTGTTTTCATCCTGTTTACTGAGGTAAAGGCTTCAAAGACGCATATCCGGACAGGTATGCACCCCTCAGTAGTTTTTAAAAGATCAAAGTTGTTATACAGTGGATTTTAATTTAAACTGTGCTCTCGTTTAGTGTAGTAGGCACTCTCTGAGACAGTGGGTCTGGAACACTCTCTGCGCTAGAAGGCATTGTAGATACTGTATATGGCACGGTTTAATTAATGCTTCTAAAAACACTTTGAAACAGTAACAAAGTTGCGATAGCTAATAGTCATTGAGATTATGCATTGAGGAGGCCCTTGGTATGCAGGAAATTGCCATAGAATTACATAGAGTGTAGCTCTCTAAGCAAATAAAATTATTAACTTTTATAATTTTGTTCTAATAACAATAATTGACGTCATATACAGCAATCTCCATTAGTGTCATCCAGGTACTTAGTTCATTTCATAATGGATTTCGGTAGATCCACTGAATACACAGACTCAGAATACTCGGCTAATTTCCTGCTATTCATAATCTGAGCAATTAATGAGTAATTTCACAGCGTCAGTAATTTCGAGTTTCTGTGTTTCGACAGTAATCGGAAGTCAGAGCTTGTTTTGACTCGAAGGATCCGCTGCACCAGCGCAATCCTCTACTAGTTTAGTCCCAGATCTACCTCTGTCAACAATATATTGTTGGCAACGGTTGACACCAACGAACTCATAATTAATAGCGAGAGTAATAAACCCATAATTATATTAACCTACATCAAAGTGCGTGTTTTTGTCGAGGTTTTTGTGCCCTTGGAATGGCCTCTGCAATTGTTATGTCTGTGCTTACTATCCAGAAACGATGATTTTAGTATAGAAATTTTACATCGGTCTTTATTGAGCTGTGCCATATTTGCAATTGGCACTTTCCTTCCTGGATTACTGCTATTTAACAAACCTCATGCCCATCATCACCTTATATGAATACCATCCCCTAATCCATCCAAAGTAGATTCGGAGGTATAGACTCACAAGACGTGGAGTTGTCATGCTCGTGCCAAATGCGTAGCATGTAGGGAGGAAACGGTTGGTGTAGTGATTAATCCTATATAGCTTTCCACTCTGAAGTCTTGCATTCGATCCCCTTGTCGGGTATAATTTTCTCATGGTGGATCATTTCTGTTTCGCCTGGGTTTTTCGGTCCTTTCGCGTTTCTTACCGCAATCCAATTTTATGAAGAGCAGAGATGGTGATGGCGATGGTGGTTCCGTAATAAAGTCAAGCGAATGAAAGATTACGTAAAAGGCTCCGACTATCACCGGTGCCCAATTGATGTCAATATGTGAGACATCAGGGAGACATTCTTAAGACGACCTCCAGTGCATTTAGGGTAACATGCTATGTGTCCCAAGGCAGCTCATTTCCCTCATACTTTAACACTATCTCGCAGGCTATATATCTTTTTAAATCGCAGGACAGGTATGTGCTATACTTGATGGTTCATTTTCACGTAAAGGGAGAAATTATTGTTGAGTTAAAAAATATTGGAGTTTTTATACATCTCTGCTCTTCTCATAATGTCGAGTGTGTCACCATATATTTTTAGAAAGAGCCTGGTGACCCTTTTTTTCAGTTCCGAACTACTTTTGAAATGTGAAGTTCAGGCATTTATCCTAATATGTTATTTTTCTGACAGCGCAGCGTTGGCACACTAACCATATACATTTTTGTTGTACAAGAAGTTGGAGATGAACGAGGTGTTTTTCTCAGTGTCTATTTTTTACGCACAGATATAGATCACCCGAGTGGGCAGTTCGCGCTATACCGGACTCCCTATGTTTTGTGAAACATTTCAGTATAATAAGAACATTTTCATTCGGTCAGCTTACGTTCTGGGAAATCAACGTCACAGAATGGCATATTACAAGTAAGTTAGTACTATAGGGCCTACTTATATCGTCACGTAAACCAATAGAAGAGAAAGCGTCTGTGAGTGTGTTAAAGCATTACTGTGTCACATATACACAAACGTAAAAGATGCTACATGTTATATACACGGATAATTTCTAGGATAATTTCTGTAAAAAAAAAAAAAAAAACTGCGAGACTTTCGTTCGTACCACTGAATACCACATTTTGGTTTGGAGGGAAGGCGAATGGTTGGAATTCACATGAGCCGGTTGGCCAGTTCTAAGTTTTGACGAGTTACACAAAATAATATGAAAAGAAAAATTGGATTCTGCAGTAGCCCTTTGATGTATAGTAACGTTTGAGCTTGAAACCGAGGCAAAATGGAAACTTTTTTAAATTGTAACTTTATCACACCACATTTGTTTTCACGCGTAATTAGTTTCCAACTCCACTGGAGGGCATAGAATTATTCAGAACAGGGATAAAAAGAGAACTATTTCACTTCGGCCATTGTAGACGAAATAATCCCGCATATTAGTTCCATGTGGCAACTGTTGCAGAATTTTAAAATGCTTTTGATGAGTTTTCATAGTTATTTTTTTGCTTGCCTGCAGGTTTAGCATGCAAACAAAAGAACCTAAGCTAACAAAATGTTGCTGGAAACATGCTGAACTGGCATAATGCGGATGAGAAGAAAATCAAAAGAAATATTTTATATCTGGGTTTCAGTATTATTATATTTCGCTTGCATAGTTGGCTGTTGAAATGTCGCCCACTCTCGTGGGTCAAGTTGGTACGGTATTCCTGAACGCGCCGAATTTTAGCCAGAAGAACTCACCCCCTTCCGCAATCCCTGGACAATTCACTCAATCCCCCCCCCNCCCCCCCCCTCTCCAGAACGCGAGATTGCTGCAGATGCCGATGTAGGTTAAATTATGATGCATGCAGTATGTGATGCTACAAGTACATTGCGCATTGCAACCTATACGTACTGTAATAAACTAGCAGGTTCCATAACTTAATTCGTAATGTGAAATAATTAATATTGTCAATATATTTTGTTATTTTCTAAGCTTGATTCAATTTCTTTGGACATTTCTATTATAGGCCGAAAGTCGAGAATCATTTATCCGAAATTCCAAAATGGGAAAGTTATTTTTTGAGTGCTGACATGACGCGTCACAAATGAAAAATTTTACGGGAACATCTGTACGTATGTAAAATTATTTAAAATTTATCGAAAAAAACTTCTTCCAATGTTAAAGTTAATGTTAACCTCTATTACGCCTAAAAGAAATGTGGATGTTGGGTTTAGGCATTTATCCCATGCCCAAAGGTCTCTCTCATTTTACGATACAGGTCTACGCATATGTAGTAATATTCCAAAATCCGAAACACTTCTTGTCCCAACCATTTCGGATAAAGGGTTCTCAACCTGTATTAAGATTATGACACATGCAAAAAGAGAAATTACACTTTTTTTGTAGTTAAGAGCGCGCTCTAGGCTACGCTATTCATTGTTGCGGGGAGCCCGTCGCGGGCCGGCCCGTGAGTTTGACACTTCTTCCTCTCGCTGTCACGGCCGCAAATATGGAGGTATCGGCATGAAACTGGAGTATCTGGACGCGAAAGGGTTTCACTTTGAGATGGTGCGCTTATTTTTTTCCTGGGGCGATATTTGCGGCCGCCGCGGCCAGATACAGTTTTTTATTTTGACCCGCAATTACTCCTTTCCATGTCGGTATCAGTGAGATTCGAGGCTGTCACGAGGTTTCTACGCCGAATTACCGTAAGTGTGGGAAAGGGCACGAGTGTGGCAGTCTTGGTTTGGCCAAACTTTGGGATCGAAAATACCCCCCTCCATGAACAATAACAACTCGCACGAAGAATGGGACGATCTGGCAGCGCCGCGCTGACTGCCAGTTCGGTAACCACGGCGACATCGTATGTTTACATCGTTGTAATAATTTATTAGCGCTCTATCTTATCCCCGTCGCCGTGGTTACCAAACTGGCAGTCAGCGCGGCGCTGCCAGATCGTCCCTTTCTTCGTGAGAGTTGTTATTGTTCATGGAGGGGGGTATTTTCGATCCCAAAGTTTGGCCAAACCAAGACTGCCACACTCGTGCCCTTTCACACACTTACGGTAATTCGCCGTACAAAGGTCGTGACAGCCTCGAATTTCACTGGTACCGACATGGAAAGAAGTTATTGCGGGTCAAAATAAAAAAACTGTACCTGGCCGCGGCGGCCGCAAATATCGCCCCAGAAGAAAAATAAGCGCGCCATCTCAAAGTTCAACTCTTTCGAGTCCATATACTCCAGTTTCATGCCGATACCTCCATATTTGCGGCCGTGACAGCGAGAGGAAGAAGTGTCAAACTCACGGGCCGGCCCGCGACGGGCTACCCGCAACAATGAATAGCGTAGCCTAGAGCGCGCTCTTAAGCTTTTAAATTCTCGGTTAAATTGTACTTCCGGGGAGTTCACAAAATGTACCACTATTGAGACATTGCACTTGCACCTTGCACATCCCCTCCCAGTCACCCTACCCGTGGGCCCGGGTGTTTCATTAAAAGGTTCCAGCATTGTACTGCATTGTACTACAAGACAGTATAATAAAGGTCCGTGCTCCCACCTCGATTGAGGTCTAGCACTACCCGGATTACTACTACTACTACTACTACTACTACTACTACTACTACTACTACTACTACTACTACTACTACTTGATTTCGCAAAGTACTGCGTTGTATAGTGTAATATTTAAATTTAATATTGAGTGTTTGTCGTCTGAGATGGGCAGGGGTGGGGGGCGGGACGGATTGTTTATAGGTTTATGTTTACAAGTTTTAATTTAGTTCTTATTTTGGGTTAGCTTGTGGTTCCCGTCATCGCTGACTACCCCTTATAGGGAAATGTCGTGATGGTGGTGATGATGATGATGATGATGATTATTATTATTATTATTATTATTATTATTATTATTATTATTATTATTATTATTATTATTATTATATGATTGTATCGGCCTATAATTTATTAATCAGTGATGGTGACCTAAGTTCTTGACTCCAGGTCGCTCCAGGCACTGCATTGTTTCTAATCTAAAGGGGAGCGCATTTTGACGACCATATATATTCATGAAGTGCATGAAGTCAGTGCAAACTGATTCTCACAGCATGTGCGCAGTCATCTGTCACGTCAACCGCAGTAGTAATGATGTATACCGTATATGACCATGAAATTACGGAGCGGCACAAGGTGCTTCAATGAATGTGCCGGTCTTCAAATCTGAACTAATCCAATGGTTTGATCGACAACTGGGACAGACGAACGTTCTGGGACGAGTAAATAATGGACATCTCGTGCTAGCCAATTACAGAGAACCAAAATTATTATCGCCACTAACAAGCCAATTCCTTGGTGAGAAATTATAGCAACTAAATTGACATTTTAGCTCATTATAACAGCCCCATTCAATTACATCATATCATTATCAAAAATGTATTTCTGCAAAATTTTATACCCATCGCCATCGGCATTCAACAGGCGCTTGTTATTGCCCGAATTACTTAACACTTCCTGATGGTCATGAATACTCACCTCCCTCGATGGCATCTGAAAGGGAGTCCTTGGTGGTCAATCATGGTGACCTGGCAGATACGCTCACTACCAACCACTATCCTCAACACTAGTCGGAAAACTGGCCGACTTTGCGGAGAGGGGGCTAGTATAAAGTGCAGATGACTTCGGGACTTGCGCGTTGATGACAACCCTTCTTCCTGCTGCCATTGGCTCTCTCTCTGGTCTCCCTCTGGCTCTTTCTTTAGTCTTGGAGTACATAGACTTCTTATGCATATCTCGTTTTTACTCCCACTATTTGATTATGCCTTCCTGCGTACTTTCTCATTCCTGGTTTTAATTGAAATATGGGGAGTTTGTGGAGGCAATTTGTCTTCTGGAACTCTCCTGCTAAAATTAAATTTTAGTTCGACTTATTATTATGACGGAGTGTACGTCAGAGAATTGCTCGCTCTCTAACAAGGGTGCGACTGTGATTATTGACAGCGTAGTACGCACTTTCATTTAGGCTTTCAGAAAGTGATGCGGAAATAATAAGTTGGGATTGAGGCTCGGATTGAGGTCCTATAATATTTTTTTATTTATTGTATTTCTATTGTGTGGTTAGTGATTTTTCATAATCAATGCGTTCCTTGGAAAACGAGGTTTTATTTTCCTAATAAAATGTCAATGATTGTAATGCCTCCCAAAAATGAATGTTATTAGCATTACATGTGCCACCGTCGAAAGTAACTCTCTGCCCTGCAGGTCTAAAGCTGGTCAATAACATATGCACACCGCCGGATATCACACGTAGGACTCAACAGCAAGCGTTGTTTCTACAGTATAAATTATAATGCAATATTATTCTGCCAATTAATGCGGACCGATGATATTTTCCATCATCACATTAATTTTTGAATACTATAGACTAGTACTTGCTATATGCATATAAGCGTTCAAGCTTCCGCAGGCGGTACTGCGGTATACGTCGAGAGTTTGACATAATTTACTTCAACTCTTTTGCAAATTACACTGTCTGTTGTTGATCCTAGATGCAGCGAAACTTCTAAATTGCAAAATTAGTTTGCTCCTGGCGAAGGATTTTTCATACATTTCTGGCGTATATCCAGGAAATTGTAAAGACAAAATGTGCAATATTTTTTCTACTAACTGATAGTCCCTAAGTTGTGAACTGCTCATGTCTGAACTTCAAGAAAATAATGTTTACGAAGTGTCATCTTTCCGAGCTGTTGATTTACAAGAGGGGAGAGCTAAAGAATATTGATGGATTAGTCACACTTAAGTTAGACCCTCAGACACTAGTCCACAAACATAAGGCCTTCCTTCACCTTATTGGATGACGACGAGGACATCGCCAGGATTGATTCACACATCAATTCCTCAACCCCGTCGCGTCGTTATACCCGTCAACTTGAGCAGACCTTATATGTTCTATAGTTCTATAACTTTTTCTCCATCTGTATATTGTTGGACTGCAGACTTGTCTTTGTTGTTATACTGTCTCATGCAGTAAGAGAGTTCAGTAAGAAATATTAAGCAGGACTAGCAGGAGTGTTGCGGTTTGAAAGTCTCACTTATGCGAAATTTATTCAAATCATTTTTCCTTCAGGAAAAGTTTGTCTATTATTGTTTTATATATTAACTTATGCTCGAAGCTGTGAATAACATTGATAAATCACAATCACATAACATATTTACAAAGGTCATGTAGGGGAGCGTGTAAACTTCAAAGTTCTTATTCGTGGACTCAGTCTTGAGTGACGTGAGAGCCGTCGGCTCATTTGTCTCTCTTCACTCAAATGGTTTTTTGCCAAGGTTTTCTGTACTGATTCACCTTCCACAGCGCGACTCTCAAGGTGAATCCTTCAAGTGATATATTACCTTGCGACGAGGATTGACAAGTGTGCTTTGCTGAATGAGTGATTCATGGTTCATGGTGTCTACATTGATTTTTATGAGAGGAAAAAATGGTCGGAAGAATCCATATATCATAGATAAATTTCACCACATTCATGCAGAAAAAATGTCAATAGGTCTTCCTGCAAAAAGGTGAAATGTATGTTTCTGGCTGTATCTGTGGGTAGGAAAATGTATCTCGTAGCCTACGTTGTTACAGATTGGTCCTTCGATGGTATTGGACTATAATGGTCCTTGGCATGTCCTCCAAAAGAGTAGGTCAAGCGCGTGGTCAGCCGTAAGTTCCAGGCTGCTGTCTCTCGCTTGCGGCCAACACGGCGGACTTGCATTTGCAGATCTTGCTTGCTGAGCGAATTAATTGCCATGGATTTCTCTGTAAAGTGGTTTGAAGCAAAATGATGTGTCCTTGAGAGAGCTTTAGGTTTTCTATCCAGCAGGGAGTACGAAAGAGTTTCATCTGCCACAATATTTCTAAATAGGAACCTAATGCCGAAACTTGGGTGTGTTGAAACTTTTCCCTTGGGCGCCAGTTAATCCTCTATCAGCATGCTGATTTTCAAGTGTGTAGGCAGTCTGGAAGTGGATTAGAATTTACGGATATACAAACGTTGCGTTTTATACGTATACAGGGTGTTCTTCTGCCCAAGCTGATCCGATGAGGGTCGGGTCGGCTAGTAAGAGTTGATGGATTTGTCTTTGCATTTACGAGTCTTTTTATGTCGTAGTCTAGATTCAAACATATATGGATTTTTTTTTAATAATCAGGAAACTCAGCCGGAATGTAGCAAGTGGTATAATAGGATTTATTAACTACAATATTATTATCATTTTTTAAAATTGAAGCACCCATTATGGAAACACCCCAACTCCATGCCCAGACCGTTGGAGTTGGAGTGTTTCCATAATGGGTGCTTCAATTGTTACATAACATACCTAATTTGAATTGATATAGCAGTTATATAGATAATTGCTTGAATTTAACATTCATTCGCACAAAAAGTAGTTTTGTTGTACTATAATATTGTAAATTGACTTGCATCATTCATTCATCGCTGTTGTCGCTTTCATAGGAAATGTCATGATGGGTTGCATTGTATCAATAATTATAAGTACATAATCATTACATGACAATATGCATATGTTATTAATTGGTTTCAATTTAAAGCAAACATATGCCCATCAAAACGTTTTTATTGAACCTAGAGTACATCACAGTTAGACGGGTGTGATTTTATTTGCAACGAAAATTCAAGTCTTCAAACTCTAAACAAATATGCACGATAAACATCAGTGTACATTTCCTCTGTGGACATGTTACTAGTGTCCAGCACAAAGTGATAATTTTGCATAATCATGCCAGGCAATGTGAGTTTTAAGGCTTAAAATCTCGACAAATGCACCTTAAAATGTGTTTCAGTTTTTTTTTTTCCATTAATGAACGTGTTCTATACCGGGTACCCAGGAATCAATGAAATAAAATGACAAGATATAGAAAAGAGTAAATAAAAAGAATTTACCAAGCTCTTACTACAAGACAAATAGAGGCTTGGTCCTTGTAAATAGACGTCATGGTTATCTGCAGTGTCCTCCTCATTAAAAAATGGTACTTGCGTACAAAGCTACGTCAAGAAAGTCAATAGGCATCTAATAAGATCCTAGTAATCTACCATTCAGCAGGCTATTGAATCCTGTATTTCAGATTGCTTCCTTACTATTTTCGCTTACGTCCCGACCACTTTAGTTGGAGACAGTAGCTCTCTGCAGACAAAGAAGAGCAGCAAGAGAATATAATCTTCGTGCTTTAAAAATGTGCAATATACACAAATAGCATTGCAGCAATACTCGCATAATGTAGTGTTTGCGGAAATGTTCATATACTACAAGACTACTGGACTTGAATAACAAATTATGTGCTGGTGCGTAATTGGTGACGCAATAACTGATTGACGTTCTAGTAGTGCGCCATTATACCAGGATTAGACTCTTGATAAAAGGCCTCTTGACGTCACATGTAAGGTTGACAAGTAGTTTCATCTGCTCAGTGGGAGATGCGCATGCACGACTAGTATGAATGAAGTGGTCGAATACACTATACGGCGGTTTTGATGTTTTTAATCATGGTTCCTTCGATTTGGCAGTTATTGTTTTAAGATAGTTGAAGAGAGTCGTGTGTAAATTATTATGCTGTTGTGTAACACTCAAGTAAGGCCAGGCCTTTGTATGAATTAGAACAAGCTTCATACAAGCGTCATAAAACGAGGGGTGTTGCATATATCAATCTACTACAATCAATCTGATCTGAACTGTGATTTATCAACGGTTACCTTGAATGCTGATGTGCTTAATGCTCAATCATAATGCTAAATAATTCACACATCATTTTTAAAAAAATCCTACTGAACCTACATTTTTGTATGCGTCAGGTAAAACAGATCACTCTGGCTGAGGCTCAGGAAACCCGTAAACTTCAAATTCTCGAAAAGTAACTACATTCTTGTAATCCCTCATGGGCTGCTTGCTTAATATCTCAGGAAGTAGATCTTTCATGATCTGCATGGAAACATACCTGCCTTTCTTCCCAAACCTAGTGCATCTATTCTCAACAAAATCAAATGCCTTTTTTACGCCTGCGGGCATTCCTGGCGTTCCTATGTATTCATGGCAGAGCAAATTAGTCTTGGGGTCATTCTCATTAGTAATCGGATTATTACCGACCCTAATTTCCATGTCGTGAAGACGTCGTGGAAAGTCCGGATTGATATAGAAACGAATCATGAGGACTGTAAATTCACGGCCCAAGTCGACGGCCCACCATGGACGGGGGTCCTCATGACGAGTTGAAAATATATTTCTTTTAGTTGTGATACCATCCACGCTGAAGGCAAGAGAGGAGATGTTGACGCTGGAAGCAGACACGCTCATATTCTGAGCTTGATTTTCTGGGCAGAGATCCGAAATCGGAATGGAGTAGTTGATGAACAGCGTCTGACCAGGAGGCAGCTTCGTGGCGTCCAGTTCTCTGTCGTTCTTGTCCACCACGAAGGTGGAACATAAGCCAGTTTTCTCTGCAAATAGTGAAATTAGTTAAATGGGAATTACCGGAGTTACTTGGCATTCAAAGTGATTTTCCACTCGCCAAAATCACTTTATCTTCAGGATCAGCCCAGAACGTTATTAGTTTACAGTGTGTATGTAATTAGGCTACTGTTGTACGTAGAGAATATTATTAGGTCTGCCCTATATTCCACGCAAATGTTACATCAACAATTATGGGGACGGATTAATTTCTGGGACCTTGCTGTGCACAAGGTAACTCCTTTGTAAACACTGGCGCGGCATGACTGAGCTTTTGAGATATGGGAGAAGTTTCTCTTAGACGGGGGATGAAGAGCACTTGTAGAAAGGAAAAGTTTAGCACTTACTCTCGAAGGATGTGCTTCATTTCAGAAAGTGATGAGATAAATGGATCTGCATAAAAGACCTAAAAATCACTCAACATTTTTGTGTACAGTATTACAAAATTAAAACAATACTATACGATATAATTATGCTGCACATGAATCAAGTCCACGATGAACAGCTAGTCAGCTACTATTCTGAGTTATTTCAGTAACAGGATGGTGCAATCTGCAGAATAATATTAAATGAATATGGCATACTCAGAAGTAGTTAATTATAGCCTACAGTCTTCATTATTCTCGCAAGTCGCTACGAACACATTGCCAAATTGGCCAGCTTCTAGTTAAAATTTGAAATGGGAACAAAGGAATCTCGCGAAACATGCTCTCAGTTTATGTCATAATTAGTTTTCTGAATGCAAACTAATTAACACGAAGTTAATTTACTGTGTAATGTGATATTGGCATATTAACAAGTTTAAAAAGCTGCTTTGTGGTGGAAGTTACGTAATATTTTTTATACTGCACAATAGGCTGTAATAGGCTACAGATACCACAAAGTTCCCTTTGATTTTCCCATAGCCTCAGAATTAACATGCTAACCTCACAGAGCTCCTTCCATTCTGAGGGGTATCTAGAATCTGTGAAATTTAAAATCTATCTATTCTCCCACAGGTGGATGAATATTTTGCATAGTATTTCTCTAAAAACATCCCTTCTTTAACTGTAGGAACTATCACCTTCAGCAAAAAAAAAAAAAAATCAAGCTCGTTTGCTACAAGGCCAATTCCAATTAAAATTCAGTTATTACCTTACAGAAATACTGCAAACAATTAAAACCTAATATACGTACTCTAGAGCAGTGGTTCCCAACCTGCGGGGGGGAGGGGGGCGTGAGAGGATTTCAGTGGGGCGTGAGGCTATGAGAAATAAGTAAAATAATGTAACATGCTTCCGCTTGATTGGCACTGCTGAAAATATGAAGGGACCGAACATGAGGCTTTCCAATATCACACCTTGTCCATTATTTTTTGCCACAAAATTTCAAACAATCAATCACTCCATTTTTGTCTTGTTTAATACATGAAGTAGCAGTAAAAATGTAAGCAGTAGGTCTGCATATTTTTGTGGTTTACGCACCTAGTACTGTACTTAACATGCCCGGATTTTGGCACTTATTCTAATTCCATCCATCTCCGTAAAGCACCCATATAATTTATGCAATAAAATTATTCAGGTCAATAAGAGCTCACCAAACCGTAAATGCTAAAGGATATGCCTCATAACATTTTAGTAAACCCTGCGTCAAACCCATGACAGCGTAGGATAATATTCCCATTCTTGATGGCAAGTGTACGACCTGGACTAATTAGTTAGGTTGCCATGACAATAGTATGTTGACGCAGTTATGTGGGAGTACCTTTTCACCTTCTCTCTTTTTACCAGCACCAGTTCATTACCTGAGTTTCCCCTTCGCTGAACCTTCTCATGGTGAATTACTTCAACCAATTGAAGCTCTTTAATAGACAACATTTCTCTCAGACGCAAGGTAGGCTGTCCGGAGTGATTAATTCATGCATTCAAATAAGGCGGTATATGTAGAATATTTAATGAGATTTCACAATATTTACGAGAAATTGCATATTCTGCTGTACACCCCCGCTTCTTTCATTACATTATTTTGCATTGCTCAGTACAATTGCTATAGCTTGCGTCAAGAAGTTTTCTATATGAAAAGCACTTATTCAAACGAAAACTGTTTACGACATTAATTACCATCGTAGATGAAAGCAGAGCAGCCAGCGTCGTTCAGCTGGCACAACATAACGCAGCTGTTGACTGTATGTCCTGGAGGCTGCTTAAAAACCTGATCGGGCTTGAGGTTCTCGGTAATCATGTTGTTCCACTTGTCATATCGGTACAGCCCATTGACGTCCACAGCGTCGGCCAAATGGGACACCGTTGTCAATGCCAGCAAACCCCAGACCATTGCAGCACGTCCCATATTTGCGGAAGCCATGTGTCAAACTGCTTGAAGTAGGGCCTTGCGCAATTGGATAGCAGACACACGGAGGGTTGTCATAGTGTGCGTTGCCGTAGTTCACAGGCCAAAGCAGTCAATGTTTTGCGTCGTTTCTTAGGTGCCGGGTGTGATTGCCTTTCGAGTAGCCACCAACCTTGAGGATGAATACAGGGCATAATGATTGCTATGGAAACTGTACCCACTAAAACATAAAAAAATGTCAAAGGTTAATGCGTGCTGCATTGCAGTATACATGAATCGTTTTTAAAATTCAAATGTTAATAAAACCACGTTGGTGATTGTGTAGCGAGGCGTAAGATGAAAGTGATATTCAGTGGAGGGATATTAATAAGATTAATGTACTCGTATACTGTGTACGCGGGGGTCCACAAAAAAGGGTGTATCTTATTGGTGGCTATTTTTATGCAGGCGCATAAGGTGTTCCGCAATAATTCCGACATCAATCTAGCTTTAAATCCTTGATATATATGCATACCAACGAATCTTACGTACAGTACAAAGCAGGTACTGAGGTCAAATGTAAATGTTATACTGTGGCAAGTATATAGTCCCACCATGCGACTTTGCTTTTTCATTTTACCTGAAAGTTCTTTTCAGTGCTGATATGACTTGAACTTGCTTGCATGCTAGAAAAACTCCTGGTTCAATGTGTCGTTAAATTAGGACTAAATAAACTTCACCAGATAGAGAGAAGAAAAATGCTATATTTTTAATGAAAATTATGGGAAGCTCTAATGGTGGGGTGCGTACCTGCCAGGATATTTTAATTTTTGTGTGGCATTCATCTTATAAGATTTCAAGGCGCAAGTGATACCCAGGTGCCAGGAAATAAGTTCGCCTGAATCATTCTGCTTGCACGTAATGTTTGCACCTTGATCAATTACCTCTTCCAACAAGAACTGTATGCCGGAGCTGTTTTCAGCGCCTATAAACTGTGTTCTAGTCACGCACTTTGGTATATACAAGACTTGAGCTGGAAGTAATGGAGAAGCTGTTGGGATCAAGACTCTATGCTCGGTGTGAACATGACTTGTGCTGTAGAATTACAGTTATATTTACTTGTGGGGACTGTAATGCTTTAGGGAAAGTTACTGGGCCCATGATATAGGGTTGTCGCAGATGGTCATGTCCCATCGCGAGTGAAAAGAAAAATAAATGGCCTGCTGAGAAAAAAGGGTGAGGTTGAAATAAAAATGCTGCAGGCACAATCAATATGTGAAAAAGTCGTGTTTTTCGTTTTTTTTTTTGCTGAAACCAGCTAAACAAGTTCAAATTATTCTGGACATTTTTCTCTGTATAGTTGCTCAGGCCCAGCGCATTTTAGGTTATCCAAACAAGCCACAGCTGGCCGTAACACCAGAGGCATAATAATGCGCTTTTCGGTACTCGCCGGTCGTTTCACGTCTACTCGCAATTCAGTTTTTCAAACAGATTCTGATTTACGTCATTGCCTTCCCAGCCAGGCAGTCATGTGCCATTGCTTTTTATTTTCTCGATTGCCTTTGTTACAAGATTCGTTCCATTTCAAATTAGAAAACATTTCTATGAAATACACGCACGATATACCCCTGTAATAAGATTGGGTAATAACTGTCAAGCACTGGAAAGTGATGTATAAATCAATTATTCAACCTGATTTACAGTATAATACTCTTATTGATCTTTATATGATGGACAGTGTACTGAGCCATATGGTAGCCATATGGTAGATAGGCAAACGTAATATATATTACGAATTGAATGAAATATGCAGCTTCCATGACCGCGCAACCGAACTCTGTAAATATCGATAAGAAGATATACTGATGTCCAGATAATCGAGGCTCTACTGTAATCACAAACCAGCCTAAGTATATAGATAATTACCAGGATATTTTTATCACTGAGTGTTAACTGAGACGTAGAGGGCACTGTATAAATTACTGACTTCTGCTCTATAGCAAGTGCGAATAAGTAAACTTTCAAGTTACTGATTTACAGTCGCGTGTGTTCACTGGAAATCTATAATTATGTAATAACTGTACGGTGCCTGCGGATGGTCAGGATGGAGGAACATATAAATTGAAATGTACGCTCATTGATTGTAATAATTTGCACCTTACATTCTGCACCTGTTGGGCACATCTCCTGGTCTGTACAAGGCTAAACCAATAATAGTTTTTTTTTCGAATTCAAACTGTATCCCATCCTGCGGCGTTGGAAAAACTATAATATGTATATGTGGTTTTTCCATATACAGTTGATTTTTCATGCAATCCCGCACCTAATGTCGAATGAAGTCAGAATAATAAGTGTGTTATAATCGCACATTCCTACTGTCAGTGTGACAAGTCCATATTCACTTTTGCTAGCAGCCGCAGAGGCGGATTGTTTTTCGAAATGATTTCAATGTAAAATTACTAAAAATTACAAACATCGCGCTCTGGGTTACCAATGACGTCAATCCTCCTCAAATGATGCGCAGCAACGTGAAAATACCAGTTACTTCGTAAAGTACAGGCATGTCAAATAAATGTATGCCACTAGCAAACCCTTTCTTAATTCCAAGAAAGCGCTTTTTAGCGACAATTCTATTTGTAATCGACGAAACAATGTCAACTAATAAAATTAATTTTAGAACAGTCAAACCAGATCTCTAGTCAAACCCCATGGCAGCACTATTGTTTATAGTGATCATTAGGCCATAACTGTACTAACAGTGTGACAACAGTGAAGTATTAAAGAAAAAAAATTATCAAAGCCAAAGAGACGATATCGTTCTCATTGCACTGCGTTGCACCGTCTCCTGCTGCAGTTGTGCCGCAGGAACATCGGCACCGAAGTAGTCTGCACTGACTCTATCACTGCCAACACCCCCGACAGCAGCAGTAGCGAGGCTGCATCCCGCCGTTTTAAATTCCATCCAAGGACGGGACATTCCACGACTCTGCGCGGTTCCTGCAGCCTGACACACACACACGCAGGGCCAGGAGGGAACGAGGCAGGGAACGAGGCAGGTTCAGGCTAGTCCATCACTTACAAGCGGCAACCCACCCCCACTTCTGCAGGAATGTCGAACCAAGGTCAGCCTCTGTACAACATATAGAATTCCTAATCATGTTTTATTACACTTTCACAACTTTCTGATATTTTTTGTAGAGGTGGAGCTGAGCAGGACAGTGAGTTCGGTGGATGTGATTTCTTCCAAGGACCGTCCAGCTTCACGGGTCAGTATTGAGCTTGGGCCAGCTGCGGTGACTTACTTCACAGAAGAGGAGCTGAGCCATGAGGAGGATGAGCTGGAAGCTACTGCAGAGTCTATTGTGGACACCACCATCCTGCAGGCTGTTTGCTACCTCAACCAGGTGGGGGTGCTGGCGGAAAAGGCGCATTTCAATGCCAGTGATGGGGAGGAAGAGGAGACGCCTTTGGATGGTGATGAGCTAAGGATGGTCATCAGAAATATGGCAGATATGGATAGTGCAGATCCAAATAAGAATGATATCCCGCACCCCAGGGTATGTTTAGTTTTACATTGAGAGGTACAAGTAGTGCATGCTGTAGCCTAAATCGTCCCAATAGTGAAATGAATTACACTTTGAGATAGGCAGAAGGTCATCATGAATTCACCAGCTGAACCCATTTTGGGTATCATCTAAATGTAATTTCTGTGAAATATGGAATGATGGGATGGATTACTTAGAATCAAATCATACCTGTTGAGCATTTTCTGGAACAAGTGAGGATTCAATTGCATTTATTTTTAAAATTGCCTCCGATTGCATATTTGAGGATGCCTATCCATTGATAGTCATGCAATTCCATTCAATTTCCAGCTGAACCTACAGCCGAAGCCCACTGGTGGCAGGGGTGGACACTCCACAACTCCCTTCCAGTACCGTCAACCCTACGGTCCTGCTGTGGGTGGGGAAGGTGGTGTTGTCAGGAAGGCTCAGGATAGGGGCCACAACTCGGCTAAGCCAGATCGGTTGGTGGTAGCAGAGAAAGAGCTACGTGCAGATTTGGCCTCCTTCACAGCTGATCCTGCCCCCAACATCAACTGGCCCACTAATGGAGAGTTCACGCAAGATAAGGGATTGGAAAGTATTGATGAATACATAATCACCTGGCAGCGATCAACGAAGTGGGGCTACTGCATTGACTTTGTGCAGAGGCAGCCCACACAGTATGGAGACAAGTATGTGTATCAGGTAAGTAATTTTTGAATTAGAAAGGCGTAGCCATTAAAGGAAACTTTGCTGATCGTAGCTGCATGGGGGCTTGGGTTGAGCCATGCATTGAGCAGTAATTATATCAACAGGTGTGTTTGTGATCTGCATCCAACAGCACACAAGCTGTCTAAATCATTCTGGCCACGTACTAGAAAACTAGATCACATAGTGAACCTGTCAAGTTTTGAAACAGACCCATTTCATTGAGGTTAGGTCTGTCTTGTCCATCATATCCTGCATTATTTTACATGGATTATAAAGTACCTTGCCACTGATAATTTGCAATATTTGTAACACTGTTCATTAATTCCATCAACACCATGAAGAAGTATACATAATACAATGATTGCAGATATGCTATTGTATGCAGGTATGTGATCACAAAGGAAAATCCTCACTTATAGTGCGGAAAACAAAACGACGATCTGTCATCATTATGTTCCCATGCAACAATATGAGTAAACAATGTTTTTTTGTTGACACTGATTACTCATATTGTTGTGTGACGATGACGTCACATTGTCGTTTACTTGTCCGCGCTATACTTAAAGTTTGAGTGTAACAACCAGGTCTTGGTAATTTACTTTTGTGATGAAATATTAACTTGAGTTTGTTTTTTCTATTACGTTGAATAAAGGTGAAATGGAGCATCCCAACAAAGGAGATGCCAATCCCCCGAGTGACAGCCAGTGTCTACTTCACCATGCATGTGTCACGTGTGCAACCAGAAGATGCCCAAGTGCAGGTGATGACGAAATTCAAATAAGAGAAGGTCATTCTGATACAGCCAAAAACAAAATTATTAATTGAAAAATCTCAGTCATGGCCCCTCATCTGTATGCATTAGATAAGTGGAAAATGTCTTATCCAAAGCCTTGCAATAACATGTGAATGAACTTGTGAAGACACATGGCTGCTACGGGACTTTATCATTGCACTATTGTTATGCAATTTTGTGTGTGGAAACATTGGCAATAATTATGATGATAAATTATGCCAATATTTGCATTTCGACAACTACTACTTAAAACTGTTTGTCAGACTTGTTGAAGTAATTAAAATTTACAGAGAAAGTAACGTTATAAACTAATTAGTTTTTAAAGTTAATGCTGCATATAACTACATAATACTTTTTTGGTGGGGGACAAACAGGTGACTTTTCAGATGGAAACCAACCGCATGGTTCATGTTCCTGGGCAGAGCCGCTTTTGTGAAAAGTGGCTGCAAGACATCATTGACAGCAAAATGATCCTGATTCACACCCTCTCAGCTGCTTCAAAGAAGGCTTGAATACTGTGATGGTCAGTACAGCATGCAAATGTTCCAGTTGTAATGTAATTCAAAACTGAATATATTATATCTGCTTTCTGTAATCAGTAGAAAGTGGTTGTCCGTAAAGGGTGTCACACTGGCATTAGAGGTGCTCTTTTCCTCTGTACACATGATTCCTTCTCGTATGTTGTGCGATATCTTCAAAATCCGAGCCTCCTGCTCCCACCCCTAAAAAGGAGGTCATATATCCCCACATCCCCACCTCCCCTTTTTGATTGACCAAGTATTTTTCACTTACTTCAAAATGGTCACCAGTTAGTGACTAATAAGTTTCGCTCTTTCTAATAAGCAATACTTGCCCAGTCATCAGGAAGGGCCTATATTAAGAGGGGAAGAGCAAAAGCACATCAAGTAGTTTGGGAGAACTACAAGTTACATTTACTACTTAAACTCAGAACGTGATGTTTTCTTCCACCAGTGTCCCCACCGTGTCGTTACCAGTGAGACATCCTTTATTGACAGCACTAATTCCAACATGTAGTTTCCGAAATAATATTTCAAGCTTTAAAGGGAAACTTGCTGCATATTTTGAGGTCAAATTCACATGTTTCTCTCATGGAAACTTTCAGCAATAAATTATTTTCATGTTGGGTGTCAATATTACAACCATATATTTTAGGATCTGCAGTACTGCAGACTATTTTTTTTAACTCCTTCAGAGCTGTGTTAAAATAATGCATGGTGTTTTATCTGTTGTGGTCACGAGCAGAGTATTTTTTAATCCTGAGAATTATTTTCGTGCAGCAGAAATGTACAAAGTAATATTTTTGGCCAAATTATAGCTATATTTGTGAAGAATGCTAGTTTTAGTACAGAGCCTAGTCTTGTTGAACATACGGAAATTTTAAGAGGTCTGAGATACCTCATACACTATTTATTGATTTTCTGAACGTGTATTTTTTATGCATATGCTGTCAGCAGCTCATAGTGAGGACTTAAATAAATGTAAGGTGATTCCAATGCATTATACACTTCAGTTAGCTGCATTTCCACACAAGATGCTTGTTTTTAAGCAGTATCTTTTTGTCGTATCGTGCAGTATCGTTATATTACCTTAAATAGAGGCAACACAGGGAGCCCTGAAAGGTAATGCAAATGTGAGCGTAAGACATAAAAAATTATTCCTCGCAGTGGATACTGACAGAAATGAACTTTTTAAGTCTGGCATAATTACTTAAAAGCAATTGTTTCAGAAAAGCTGCTTAATATTACTGCTGACCCAGATAATAGCTAAACTGATATGTCAATTCTCAAATGTCAGGGAGGATGTGGGGTGTTGGGTTATGTCATGCTGGGCAGGAAAGTCAATTCCAGCCCCTCCTGCCATTTGCTTGCTCCCCACAATCCAGAATAAAATCAGTATGTCAGTTCAGCTACACACTGGACCAGCAGTAAGCAACTTGGCACAAATATTGCTAACTGAAATGATAGTATGGGTCACACTGCATGCTGAACAGCTTGGGAGCAGTGTTACAAACTTTTGAGATAGATTGTTGTGATTTAACAAGTGATAGATAGTGTTTATGAAGTAATTTTCAAATTGGCTGAGATTTGTATTCTCTTTGTTAACATTGCATGAATACTTCATAAATTCATAAATACCTCATGTGATTCTAGTGTTGTTAATGTCTTTCACGTATATTTAAGCTTTTGCAGCAATAATGTGAATATTTACGTGACAGTGTGGTACTAGTATGATAGGCTATCCAAATGTTTTGGACCAAGCAAAAGAAAATCGTAAGGCATAAATATTGACAGTATCCAGTATTTGTTATGTACAGTAGTTGCTTCACAATAACTTGAAACCTGGACTGTGCAATTCTGCATCTCTGCCACCTCTATGTCTGGACTTTTAACAATGTAAATCTACTCAACTGTGATGAGAGACATGTGTACTGGTAGATATGCCATCACCAAGTGTCACCTGCACAGATGGAACAAATTACAATAACTTTTGCCCTTCAGGTCCGTAGTTATTGTTTAGTAACTTACAGACAGGGTGGTATTTCTTTATTAGACCTGTGATCAACTGGTAAACCCTTTGGTGATCTCATTCGGACAAATACACTATATTTTGTGAGCCTGGAAGCTGGAACTGTCAATCAAGCATAAAACCAAAAATTGTGGCGAAATAGATGTGAACAAGTCTACATCTTCCAGAATTGTTCAAATTGTATTGTGCTCAGAATTTTGGAAAAACAGGAAATAACCTACTGTCACTCTGAAGCAATAACATGAAAGCTTTCTCAACAATGATTAACATCACTGTGACAATTCTCAACCGCATTTAATCCTCATGCCTAGACCCAAAATATTTTGATTGCCTCTTGTACACATCTGGACAAATGACCACAAGTACAATGCTGCTGCAGAGTTGCAGTATTACTCATGGAATAGTAGACTGAGTAAGGTTTTCTCAACGTGTAGTGATTGTACAATATTGTACTTGGTAGAAGGAGGAGCTTTTATTGATTCTGTGATTTAAGGACATGGGGTTGTGATTATAATTAGTAAAAACACTTTCCACTGGGTATTTTTAATTGCTATGCAAATTGATTGGTTGCACCATCACATTTGGAACTGCATTTTTGGAGTAAGATGACGCTTAACAAATACCAATGCGATGCATTTTATCGAGCATGTCCTTGCGTTTAATGTGACCTGGACCAATGTTTTGCTGGCATTTTAATTATTGTTTTTGGCTATGTATGTACGAGTATTACCTTGGTATTACTACTTGTCTACTCTGTATGCAGGGTTATAGAGTTGTGATGGTAAGCAGCTACTATCCAGACATTACTGTACTTATTTCAAACCTGTGATAAGATGCAAATAGTGCCAAACTGTACCGCTTTCCTGTTAGGTCAATAAACCAGTGTTAAACTATTTGTCTATATGTATTTTATTTTATCATGATAGTCAGCATTTTCAGGGACTTCGGTGTTGTTGAACCTCATGAGAAATGTGTACCCAAGAAGGTCACCACACTAGCTGGTCAGGCCCAGATGAGAATATGTCAGTAAGTGGCAGTTTTAATTATAATGCCCATTCAATGAGGTGTACTTTTATTCTCTCTTCTGGACTTTGGCCATCCCCAGCCGATCTCCTGATCCTATCTCTACAGACGTTTTATCTCAATACCACTCGCCGTCAGTAAGTAGATGAGATGCACTTGGACAACGTGTGTTCGTGGAGGTCAGTTTGAATGTACCCCCTAAACTCCACGTGACGTCACAGAAGAGCAGCACTGCACGTGCGTGCCTCCCTTTCCGAACGCACCCCCCCATATTGATCGATCGGCTCGGTATCGGACCTCGGACGGCCGCAATCAGCACGGCACGCTTTGGAACAGTCAGATTCGAGGTCAGATCAAATATCACAGCCTGGCTGCTGGTGTGGGGTTTGGCAAGGGAAGGGGAGAGGGAGGCGGGAAGGAGCTGGTTACAACCGGAGGAGGGCCACCGGAGCAGTTCCGTTGCATAATGACTGACTAAACAATATTCACTGGGGAATTATGATGATGATGACGCAAGTGTGACTGTCTATCGCCACCAGCAGGCTATCGAGGACGGCTCAGGGCCAGGGGATCATGCACTGCTGGTATACTGCATGCTTATTCACTTATTGGAGTGGTAGTGGTAATGCTGCATATCTTGGTGTCGTCTGCCTGGGTTCCTGCAACTGGTTTGAATTAATAATTGATAAGTTGGTGGCTGGTGGCATATTGGCCT
This sequence comes from Catajapyx aquilonaris, assembly GCA_000934665.2. Taxonomy (NCBI): domain Eukaryota; kingdom Metazoa; phylum Arthropoda; class Diplura; order Dicellurata; family Japygidae; genus Catajapyx; species Catajapyx aquilonaris. The sequence goes on along the minus strand of JYFJ02000694.1, from coordinate 11,724 downwards.
ACAAACACTCAGGACAACTTGACCTTGGTGTTACAAGTGGTGCTGAATGTTTCAAAAATCATCAGTGTGTAGGGTGTGATTCATCCAGCCTAAAGAAAATCTTCCCAATCAGTTAATGTTTCATGACCTTACTCTCATTATGGACTGAAATCATTGGTCTGGATGGCATGAAAGAGACACATAAGGGATAGCCACTTCATCGTCATCTTTACCCTTGTACTAATCAATTTTGTGTTTTCAGGTGATATTGTTAATTAGTCGTTGGTATACACTCCGTGAGCACAGTTCAGCTGTCGGCAAACAAGATGGCAACCTGTTATTTGGAGTCGTGTGTTTCTCTGCCACTGAATGAGAAAGAGCTGGCAGACATTGTGGACAAGGCCAAGGACTGGGCCCTCCTGCATGGTGATAATTGATCTCACTACTTCCTGCATTCATACGTTTAAGAAGGATATATTTTTATATGCTGATGCTCATATACTTATAGCTGAAGGCCCACTAAAGTATTCACTGTCAAATGTCAATCATTTTTACTCATTAAGAGTCTTACGTGTACTCCAAAATTGCCTTGAACCAACTAGGTCATGACCCAACGTCTCACTAATGGCTTGAATTTAAAGTTAGCTTGTATATCAGTGCAGGCACCAGGACCCACATCCAGTATTTCAAAGGGAGCGGCATGCTTTTGCAAGGGGTAATTTTGACCTGTCATATCGCCATTAATAATAATAGAATCAGCTCCATTCCACACAAACTTACAAGTTTAGTGGGGTTTTCTCCCAGTCAGAAGAGGCCACAACACCTTTCCCCTGAGTTTACTCAGTTAACCTCTCTTTGGAGCATTATTGCTAAGGGAGCTATGGGCAATCAACATCTGAGCATGCAAAAGGGAGCAGTCAACAGCAGCTCATAGAATTGTTGCATCAGTTAACAGCAACTGTTGACTGATGCAACTATTTACCATATTTTTGTACATAGAGTGGAATTCTGGTAAAATCCAGGACATACCAGTTTTTTACATGGCCATTTGTAGCCATTTTAGGCCTTAAATTCCTAAAAGTATACATGAGGTACATTGTTACTGATATTGATATGCGATTACAATAAACGTAATAAGTTTGACTGCTGACCTCTGAAACCAGTCATTTCAAATGAACAATTCCAATGGCATAATCTCAGAAAATTGGTTGGAATTTAGGACCTGCACATAAGGGTTGCTCCCAATTAATGGAAGATTAATAGCAAATTTTCTGTAATACCGGAAGTAATCCAGTTGTAGCACATTATTGTTGCTTAATTTTTTAGTAAACTAGTTGAAAAACTGAGTGTACACATTGTACCCCTGCAAGCAGTGCACGTATGTGTGTGGGAGAGAGCATGCACAAGGGTATGATTCATGCACTCTTCCTCCTGCCTGCGCTTGACTTGCCACATGGGACTGATTGCAGTGTAAAAGGCAGTATTTTTCAGCACTGGACATGCCACCTGCAACTTCCACAAGGAGTACAATTATTGTAAATATTCACAAAGACATGAGTGAGCTGCACTTCCTTTTCTTCACATTACATATCATGCTCATTAACAAAAACTATCCCTTCCAATGTGTGAAATGGTGTTAAACAATAAATAAAATGACATTGAGCTGATTTTCCATGCCAGCCTGTGCCATATTGTTCAACCTTTTTTTGCCCCTTTTGGATGGCGTTTCTGGCTTTAATTCAGCACAGTTCCAACGTAGCTGGAAAGAGAGGAGTCCAAGGATGTGCTCTTTTGTATATCTTATCAGCTACTCTGTGCAAAAATATGGTACCTTAAGAGGTGTTTACATGTGAGCGATTTGACGAGCGAAGTGGAGCAAAATTGTCACCAAGGCTGAAATTAACAATCGATTTTCGCCTCAAACAATATTGGTTACTTGAGTTACTCAGCCTCGGCATTGACTTCGCTCATGAAATTGCTCACATGTAAACACACCTTTAATCTCAAGCACTTGGATGTTAACAAAATGGTTCTACATTTTTAACAGGTGTGTCCATGAGGTCAAGCGGTAATTATACCAAGGACATGGTTCAATTTGCACCATTCCTGTTGATTCCATCCACATTCCCAAGATCAGAATTCCAGAAGGCAAGAAAGATTCAGACAGTCATCAATGAACTGGTTCACAAAGTTGCACACAATTATGAATTTCTCAAGGAAACTCTAAAAAAGTAAGCTGACAGCTTTCATGTGATTTTCCCCCCTGCTATCATGGAGTGAGTTATAAAGTGCAACATACTGCCATTTATTTATTTATATTTCTAAAAGCACTCCTATGGATCCAAGCAATTTACCACATTTCTATAACACCTGGTATTTACCCCAATGACAAGACTGGTGGCATAAGTGGTAAAATACCAGGCATTATAGAGATGTGGTCAATTGCTTGGGCCCATAGGGGTGCTTTTAGGTGCTTCTTTGGTGTCCATTCCAAGGTGTGAAAAGTTAAAAACAAGTGAGTGTGGTTTGATTGCCTCATATGTTTCGAGCAGTGAGAGATTGATCTAATTCCTGCACCTTTTCAGTCATAACAGTGACTCATTAAAATGTATCTTGTTTCAATTAATAATAATGCTTTGATCTTGTTTTGTAAGTAGAATAAACTAAATCGATTTTAAAATAGAGATGTCATTAGATATGATACAATGGTTCACTTTCTCCAGCACTGTTGAAGTGGATGAATTCACCCGGAGACTGTTCCAAATTTATGACACCGTCCGGAGTGAAGGAGTGGCTCAGCCGATAAGTTTAGGCCTGTTGCGCTCAGACTACCTTCTAAGCCATCCTTCTGAGAGTATAAAACAAGTGGAGATAAACACAATAGCTGCCAGTTTTGGAGGACTGAGTACTGTCGTCACTGAACTGCATCGCTACGTCTTAACAGAGCTGGGGCTCAAGTCTCGGCTTAGAAATGTGAGTGAATTTGTTGCACCATTATGTTGTAAGTGTTGCTGAAGACATTTATTTGATTGTGCAAATTTTCATGCTTCTCAGGACACTTGTTTTTTCACACCTATTTGAATTAATAAGTTATGCCATAAATCCCCGTATATGTTAACCTTATGAATGGCTTACTCTTTACAAATGTACTGGAAGTTGTCATTTAGAAAAGATAGGCACGACATGTATTAAAATAAAGTTGATTAACCTTTTGTGTTAAGTTTCATAACAGGCTATTTTAAGAATTAGGAGAGCATAATCTGTTGGATAAACTTTCTTTTGGAAGTAACACAACACAACTAACTTACATTCTTAAAAAACTAAACATGAATCAGTGATGCAGGTGGTAGCAGGAAATTGTATTGTTCTATTATGATCTAGAAATATTCCTGTGAACCTTTTCCTAAGTGATAATAATTTGTATAATAATATGACATAGCCACCAGATCATGCATTTTTTTAACTGGTCGACCTCGACTACACCAGATGCCGCTTTAAGTGAGGTAATACGGTATATCACAGTGGGCCATCCACAGTGGATGGAACAAAAATTTAAGTTGATGGGTGGGAGCTACCTTCACCAGAAAGGTGGAAATAGCTAATATTTTAAATTATAAAAAGCAATCTCATTATGTGGTGTATATTTGAACTGTGCCCATAATCACTGCAAAAATCGGCTTAAGGCATTGAGCAGAGAGGTACTTGGTCAGAAATGATTTAGTAGCTCAAAGCATTTTACTGTGTATCATGTAATTATTTCTCTCTCTCCTTTTTGCAACTTTTCAGATACCAGACAATGATTCACTCGAAGGAATGGCTGACGGCTTGATACAAGCATGGAAACTTTACAACAAGGAAAAGTGGGTACTTACTTTTCTTATTCTCCAAAAATAGGAAAGCTATGGAGGACTAAAATGTTGGGTTGTGTAATTGATGTGTACATCTAGAAAAGTGGTTCATTCTTGTTATTCTTGGTGGCAATGTTCAAAGCAGTAAATAACAAGGATAAACTGCTTGTTCTGAATTGACTCTCTATCACACAACCCTGCCTAAGGCATAAGAGAAATGTAACTTTGTTACTTTTGTATTTCAGTTGCGTCATCTTGTTCGTGGTTGAGGACGTAACGTACAACATATGTGATCAGAGGGCAATGGAGTTTGCTGTTAAGAAGGTTAATCCAGATGTAGAAGTTATGAGGAAGACTCTGACAGAAATAGGAGGGAATAGTGTTCTCCAGATGGACAAGAGACTCATCATGTAATGGTGTGATTGATAACATGGCCAAGTGGTTGATTTTATGCTGGTTTAATTGTGGAATGACCAGACAAAACATGCTTGCATCATAAGTAGTTTTGAGACAATCCTAGAAAACTTATTATGCCTATGAATGTTGGAAACATTATTTTGCCATTTAGCATCTTGAGGTGTGAAATACTGAATGCACACATCAAATGGGTGCAGTAGTTCCTGCTTTGTACATCCTACAGTTTTCAACAGATCATGTGCAGGTGTCTTACCACTTAATTTATATAGAGGAATTTATGCATCTGATCTGCTCTGGCCATATGATTTGTTTAAAGCTAATAACTTCAGCATAATCAGTTTTTGCAGTGACTGCTATGGAAAATGCATTTTGGAAACTTACTTCTTGGAGGTCAATTCTTTCTCTTCAACTTTAATTTATGGCTTCAGTGGTTCAATAATCATCATTAATGCAAATAACTCAGCTAACTGCAGAATTTGGCATTACATCAATATGCATTAAGAAAAATTAGTATATTTAGCACAATTTTAAACATTTCTCAGGAATATGCACACTTATGGTTACGACAATATTTTTTCCACCTGTAGTGGGAACAAAGAAGTGGGAGTGATCTACTTCCGTTCTGGATACATGCCTGACCACTATCACTCAGAGCTGGAGTGGGAAGCACGGTTGAGGATGGAACGTTCCAGTGCCATAAAATGTCCCTCCATCCACTACCACCTGACGGGAACAAAGAAGGTTCAGCAGGAGCTGGCAAAGCCTGGGATTCTGGGAAAGTTTTTTAATGATGCCAACAAAATTGCTCTCATCAAGGACGTCTTCACTGGTCTTTACTCACTTGACTTTGTAAGCACTCACTAATTTGGGAGGGAAGATGGGTGGCTGGGGAGTCCTTGAAAAAAGTTACATTTCCTCAATTTGAATACATGTTCGTGACAGCTGTTTTTAAAGTGGGAAGCATGAGTTGCATGCTGCTTCCTTCAATTTGCCTTGTCAATATTGTGTGTTGTGCAGACACATAACTTTTTTATGCTGCAGGAAAAGTTCTTTTCTTAGTTTGCAAATTCTCTGAGGTTGTTACTGCACACTGCACAGTATTATTCTCAAGGTTTACAGATTTTAAAATATAAGCAGTTTCAGCTAGTTATTCTTAAAGAGCAACTGTCCAAAAAAAAATTATAGTTTAAATTGCATTTTTAAAGCATCACAAGATCTTTGAAAACCATTTCACAGAGAATATTCTGGACTTTCTCAGTTGAAACTGGGGAGAACATTTGGACATGCATAACAATGTGAGAACTCACATCAACAAAGGAGGATTTGCTGCTTTCACTCTCCACAGCCATGTCTGGTGATGTGGTTGCTTGTTGGATGTGACTATACCAATAGGGAGGATCTAGTGTTTCTTTTTATAACATTAACAGGATCATGAAGCTCAGATCAGAGTAGCTAGTGCAATTGAGAGTGTTGGTGAGTGAGGACATAGGCATGCATCTGTAGCAATGCAATGCTTGACAAGTGACTCAGGGGTTGGGAACCAATTATGCAGAGCATCAGGAATTGATGTTGTTTTTTATTGCCATGCGCTCCAGGACAGATTTGGTGAAGAGGCTACAGCATCTGCACTGTCGGACCCACTCCGATACGTTTTAAAACCACAGCGAGAGGGTGGAGGCAACAATGTGTATGGAGAAGAAGTGAGAGAGACCCTGACCAAGATGGGGAACTCCAAGGAGCGCACTGCATGGATTCTCATGGACAGAATATCTCCACCACTACAAAAGAACTATGTGGTACGGCCTGGCCATCCAGTACTACTCAATGATGTCTCCAGTGAGCTGGGGATTTATGGAATGATCATTGGGTAGGTGTCTGTTGCTATTTATTTCCTGCTTTTTAGCTTCATGTGCATCTTTATCATGGTGCATGGTAGAATATTGATTAGCTCCTGGTTAATGCCATTTGAATAGAAGTAGGCCATAGTTCCAATTAGTACAAGTATTTTACAATCTGATTACTTTTGTATCTTGTGACAGTATATCTCACAAATAAGAAATTAGTAACTACATTGATATGTTGATCTGTTTCAGTAATGAACACCAAATACTCAAGAACACTCAGTTTGGCTACCTCTTGCGATCCAAACTGAGTACTATTGATGAAGGTGGAGTGGTGGCAGGTTCAGGTGCACTAGACAGTATTTATGTAGTGGATCAACAGAACAACTCTCACAGCCCAGCATGTGACAGGTGAATGTGACCATGAACTTGGCAACAAGCAGCATAATAACTCAATGGCAAAAACACAATGTGCAATATGAAAAGTACTTCTAAATGCATGTTGTCACTGCACACAATGTTGGTATTTTAAAGAATTAATTCCTTCTCTGTATTAGTGTAAAGTATTTGTTATAACTATTTTTAATATTTTAATGCGCACATAACTTTGGTACTTGTTTGATTTATTTGACTTTAAGAAATTAGGAGCATTTGTGCACTATTGTCAAATATTTACAAACCAAATTGCATTCAACCTTGGAGCCATTGATCATCATGTGCATGGTGGTGATCTTGTGAGGGGGGAGGGAGGTCATTGGTCACAAAATCTGACAACTGAAAATGTCTTAAAACCTTTCCAAAACTTGTGTGCACATTGAAACACATTATTTTTGGCACATTCATCAGAAAAGCATATTTTTAGTTATCCTTCATTTTATTCTTGTACTCAGGGAAAGTTGGTGATTTAATCAAATGAAACCATATGATTTTTACAAGCACGTGCTTGAAAGATGAGTGTATTGAAGGACCTGTCATCATATTAATATACACAGTATTTTAATAATTATTAAAATTATTTGCACCAGAGAGTTTTATGAAGTGTGCTGTGAGTAGGCATCAAATGAGGTTATTGGAATTTTGATGTTTTAAGCAGTTACACAATGTCTGTTATTGTAAAACTGCCTGTTGCAGTTTCAAACACATGTAAAATATGTTGAGAGAAATTGCACCATTATTTTGTGTTCTGGGCCTTGAAAGGAATATTTATGTGCAATGGAAAGTTGATGATCTATCACCTGCACTCCTGATCATGTCATAGAATTTCATTTTGCTGCATGACCTTCACATTGGCAGCATCTGATGGTTACAGCGTGGGACATAGAGTATTCTATGAGGTGAAATGTAAATGTTTATACTGCATGTTTCAAAATTGAGCTCATGTCTGTGCCTGTGGAAAGTTTGCTGGCATTTGCTCCTGTGACCTCAACTTCATCAAGTTTGATGTGGAATTGTACACACCAATAGGTAGCTTATGATTGGTTTTCCAACAGTGTATTTAACGCACACCAGACTTGAGGCCCACTGAGGTGACAAAAGTAATTGGAAATAAGCATCCACAAAATGTTTACTTGGATGCATGTGAGCTCAATTCTGGATTGCATTGTTTAGTGGAAAATTCATATGATAATGGTGAACAAAGGTTAATGTACTGTTGAAGATTAGTAAAATAATAATGTTCTCTGCTTAGTAAAATTTTTTATAGGGAAGACATTGAATGTACTTGCTGTTCAGTTGTGTTTGCATTCTGTTGCCTTTGTTTACAGTGTATGAACAGTATTGTTATGTGAAATGTTTTGTTTCATATGCTAAAGAAGAGCTATAGTATTGTTCATTAGCAATCATTAATTATGTACAGTACTAGAAAAGGACATCTTAAGCATACTTAACAATAAGAGGGTTGCATGCCTCATCTACTTTTCATCTGCCTTTGATGATTACCTCATGGGTTCTTTGTAGCGGTTATTTGTTTGCCATAAGGAACATGAGAATGATTTGTGCAATAATAAAATGAAGTTATAGTTCTACAGCATGATGTGGTTGGTTTTATTCCTACACTCTGATTGTTAACGTGTGGACTAACGTCACCCCTTGCTGCTTGCTGTCATTGTTATTGTGAGATGCTTATTACATGACAATAGTGATGTTGGCAGTCCAAACTTTGACAAATTCTGGAATGGTGCCATATGCAATTCTATCCTAAATGAGGGGAGGCGTGGTGGCCGAATCGGCAACGACTCATGCCGCTGTACAGAAGGTCCCGGGTTCAATCCCTGCCCGGGAGTTCCATTTCACCTGCATCAGGAGGGTCTCTGACCTGCGCCTTAGAGGCGTCTGGCAACCTAACCTCCAGGGAGACTGATTATGACCCTGTTTCCATCATTGCTCTTGCACTCGTGTCTCCTCCCCAGAAATCCCCATTGTTACCTCATGTCCTTTCTTCCCTGCACGGTATTTGAAGAAAAACTATAGAAACATTGAAACACACCCACCCCCATAAAAGAGCACTGTTCTAGTTCTAATGTTTAGTTTAGTTTAGTTTAGTTTATTTGTGTACCCAGCTAGGCAGATGCCCATACATGGGGGGCTCCCCCAGATCTTCATTTTACAAAAATATTCACTTCAGCTTATCCTTGGGTCCCTTTATGTACGGCTTAAACGGGGGAGAGACATAAGTTCGTATTGCTTATTTGTCTATGTACATTCATATCAAGATGTCACAAAACCGCACGTTCTAGCTCTAATGCTAACAGGGTGAAAATAAATATATATAAAATATATGTATCCAAAATATCCAAAATGAAGATCTCATTTTATTGCAGATATCATGTTGGCCACGACGGCCATGATAATGGCAGGTTGAGTCAAAAATCTATGGTGGAGATACCATATGTGTATGGAGATACCATGTGTGCATTCAGATTGCATGACAGCATGAGTATCAGCAGGAGTGGTGTCAGGTATACCTTGTTTGGCAATTCATTTCGCATCAGGATGGATGACTCACTGGATTTATTACAGTTTTTCTGAGTGTTGATAGGACCTGCGATTTCTGACATGGTATGGTAGGCCGAGAAAATTCAATTGCGAGTAGTTTTTTTTGTTGGCATGATCACGTATGATTCATCCTGAGACCTGTGCTAAAATATTGTCGAATAATATTCAATAAATGATATTACCCACTGAAGTAGCCTAGTCTGTGTATTGAATCAGTAAGTGCTTTATAAACAACAAAACGAGCATATGAGACTGGTTCGTATACATGCAGACGACACTGTCCTTTTTTTTGTTTAGTTTTGTTGTTTTTGTTCGTTTTGTTTGTTTTTGTAAATGGCTATAGCTGTCCTTGCGCACTGGCAAGGCGGTATGACGCCAGCAGCAGCTGCACACAGCCCGTCACCCGAGACGTGGCATCGCAAAGGGCAAGGCGGTGACGACGGCGCGGCGCGGCGGAGGGACTTGCAATTTCGCAATTACGCCACTGCCCTCCGTCCATCGTCCCTCCCCTTCGATAATAAGGGGCTCGTGTGCAGATCGTGTGTATATCTGTGGGTTGGCACATTGTGCGAGACTCATTCCCCTCCCCTACCATCACATCACCCGGTGTGCACACGCCGCCGACCCCGAATCCAGCAAAAGCGGGCAGTGCAATATTTGTAGAGGCCGCCGCGCCGCAGCTGATGTGCTGATCATTGAACCACTCGAGCTCCCGCCGGCAACTCGATAGGATCGGAAGGAGACAGACAGACAGCTGCTTCTGCCCACAGGCAGTCTCTTCACGGCCAGGTGACTCTTGACCTCGGGAATAAACCCTGACCTCGGGGAAGGAAGTAGGTGGATGGGAGGGGCAATCCGTGGGGCAGCCACGCTCGTGGGTTATCATTAGAGGGTGTGTTTTACGTGCGTTTTCCAAGCCCACTATCGAAGCGGGGTAAAGATAGGCTGGGATTTTTTCCTCCTCTTTTCTTCCTGCTGCCAAATTAAGAGTTTTATATTGTACGAGGGGGAGGTAGAGAGGAGAGTTGTAGTGCGTATATAAGTGTTCTGAGGGAAGGAGGTTGTGATAATCATTTCTGCTCAGCAGGGTGGTGCCTTGAAGGATGGAGCCCTGCGTGCCCCTGCCCTTGCCGGATGATGTGCTGGAGGATTTGGTGGACAAGTCCAGGGACTGGGCCGTCATGCATGGTATTATTTTCACATGTTCCCTCAGTTGTACAGCAGGCAAATATTTTGGAGAAATTACATATTCATTTTCCACAACATTCATACTCGTGCACTTGTAACATATTATAAAGGAGTAGAAGATGATTGTCACATTCTCTGTCAGTTCGCAATGCAGCATTCTTGCTTTTGTATGGTGAACAAGGTCATTGTCTGCAGGAAGAAAATTGAATTGAAACATATGCAGAGGGCAGATTTGTACATATCATGAGTGATACCACTCTGGAAGTCATTTCACAATCATGGAGCCCTATTCTTTGCAGATTTTGCAATGCCTTTCGCTACAAAATATGCAGGAACCTTATCCATTTTATTTGATGAGTAGAGAAACCAGTCAGATTTTGGATTCCTGCCTGTCCATGAACATTTGCAGGTTAAATTTACTTATCAATATATTATAGGGCCTACATACTAATTGGCAATATGTGACTGAAAATATGCTGTTTAGTTACCTGTGTTTGATGTAAAGGAATGGAACAGAAGGCATATAGTGGTTCAGATATAGTGGGATATAGTCAGATATAGTGGTTCAGATTGGCCGGCACTGGTGGTTAGCGCACTCGCCTCTGGTCCCAAGTTGTGGGTTCGAACCCGGCCGAGGTCGGTGACTTTTCTCCAGGTGGTAGAAAAGTGAGGGTGCGCCTTCCTTCGGAACTGTCTGTCTCGTGTGCTTGGGACATTGCGCGAGTGCACATTAAAGATCCCCAGAGTGGCCAAATTTCCAGGAGGAGGACCACCCCCTGGTGTCGGTGTTGAGCTTTGGGACAGAAATATGCTGATGTTAAACCCTACTGAAAATTGGTTTAGATTGCAACCTACCACCTCTGATGTTCTTAGTTTCATAATTCCCAGGTCAGATGATGCATTTCCTAATGTAGGAAAGAGTTGCTATTGCTGTGGGTTCTCTCTCTATTCATAATTTCATATTGATGTTAATTTTTGATTTAGGGTCATTCACTCACTGTACAACCGTGTTCTTGTGAAATAGTTATCACAAGTTTGGACATAATCAAATCTAGTTAGGGTGAATATGATGCCCTCATCAAAAGAGTCATCCATCCTAGATGTCACATTGAAAATGTCCAAAAATTAATGCAGACTTGCATTTGATCTTTCAGCTGCTCACTTGTCCCAGGGTTAGAGTACACTCTTCCACATCATATGACCTGGTCAGAATCATCTGCGGAGGTCAGGTCTGGAGATCTGGGTGGCCACAATCCATTTTAAATTATCTGTGTTTTAAAGATAGCCTATGGAGGATTTCTTGCTTGCTCTTATCTGACATACAACACATTCTTAGTAATTAGTGGCTTCATCTTACTAGATATTAGATGAAAAACTTTCCCTTCAGTAAAAAAAAGAGAAGTAAGACCTCCGCGGCGGAATAAAAGTACTGAAACAAGGCAGGCGCACGTAAGACC
>KZ538148.1:69207-157217 GCA_000934665.2 Catajapyx aquilonaris | reverse complement strand
ACCCTATTTATGTGCAATTAATTTATATTTCGTCATTTCCATATTCTCAACTGGGAAATATCAGGGTGAGCGAATTATTCTGGGTTTGGGCAAGTACAACGAAAATTCCACCCTTTGCTTCTAACATGCAATTAATTTTTCCTCTCCACGGAAGACATTTGTGGACATAAAAACAAAGAAACAAAACAAACCATGACATTTCTCTATAAATGAGGCAGTCAGTGATGTACAAGACCCAAGTCAAATAGAACAAACTAGAAAACCATTTTCTTAGATCACTTCATTCTAGGCCTGTCGTGGACACTATTGTTACTCTGGACCTAGCCAGTAATGATGTCCATCCCCCAGCCATCTGCATACTCCCCTCCCTCCCTCACCTCTGCCTATATGCAATATATGCTGCTATATGCATAAAAACAAAAGGCAATAACAAAAATCATCATAATCATTACCTGTCTTTTCATCCATGGCAATGGGTGAGATGGAAGGAGCTGAGAGGAAGCTAGCCCTGCTCTCCTCATCTTCCCGTGCAGGTAAAACTCTTGGCAATTCCTCTATAGGTGAGGTTATTTCTATGACCTTCTTGAGATCCGGATGAGGTGGAATTGGTGGGGATGGAACTGCCCCTATCCCTCGCAGAGCACTTTTCTCGCTTTTATTATCAGGCACCAATATAATGTCTGTCTTAGAGGGCAATGTTGGAACAGGCTTGGGCCTATACATCTCCTCTCTCTCCTGCTTCAACCTTTCAAACTCAGCACTTGGGTTAGGGTGGCCCTCAGAGAAGATCTTGGCCCGCAGCTCATCCAGCTCCTCCTTCTCCCGTTGGCGATCTTTGTTGTCTTGTTCTAGCTCCTTCTCACGATCTATCTGCCTCCTTTGCAGCTCTCTGCCCCTGTGAGACATGGGTGAATAGGGTTTATGAATGAAGTTCCCAAACCAGGTATGGGGGACAAAAATGATGATCAAATTGGTGAAGTTGACAATGGATACTAAAGCCACTCAAGAGCTCACAGCCAGCTATGCTCCTTTTCACTCCCCTTGCAACTTTCAAGATAAATGGTATGATTATAATGTGCTACAACACATATATCTATTTTCAGTTAGCATTTCTCATCACACCATGATGTATTCAGTACCTAAAATGAACACATTCCAAGTTGCTGTTGTTACTGCATCTTTTACCGAATTTTAATTTGTACTAAACAAGCATAACTGAATAATCTGGGACCTCATGTATAAACCAAGTTGCAGACCATACTGCATATCATTTGATTGCTGCAGAATTTTTATTGAAAATAGCCAGAGCTTTCTTCACTTTAAAAAAAATCCTGTTTATGTAATGTATGCACGTGGGAAGTGTACTGTTTTCATCTTAAACCACTATCAAACCAATTCCCCAACAATCAAACAATATGCAAATGGCATGAGATGGCCACAAACTTTGTTTACACTACCAGGGATGACTTATTCACCCATTGCCACACTTAGGACTGTCTACTTGGGCAGAGTCTAGTCCACAGACTAGAATACTAAGGACTGGACACTCTCCCTCTGATCGCATTGGGAGGCTAACAGGGAGGTAATGCAGTACAGAACCACAGGCGGCACTGATCAGGGACCAGACCGAAGAGAAGCACTTCGTGTCGATCCCATCGATCGAAGCACCTATCTGCACATATGGTGCTTGTTCAAATTTAAACCAATGAGCTGCTTGGGCCTGAGCATGTGCTCTTCAAACTAGTCATCGATGGCATCGATGCGATGTGCTTCTCTACAGTCTGGTCCCTGATCAGTGCTGCCTGTGGTTCTGCACCGCATTACCTCCCCGTTAGCCTCCCAACGCGATAAGAGGGGGATTGTCCAGTCCTTAGTATTCCTAGTCCGTGGTCTAGTCTTTTACATGTTACCCTGAGGAATGAAAACTGCACTGCACAAGTAAATCATTCATCCAAGGTCATCCAATAATGATGCTTGGCATTGAATTTTCTCATGTTGTCAAAGAATAATCAACTACTAAAATCATACAACATAATGTGAGGTAAAAAACAATTTGATGCAAATTAGCAACACAACTACAGTAACTAGAACTGCACCGGAGGACCTAGACAAGCCATTGTTCTTGTCTATCTCCGCTTAAATTTGACTTACTTGTAGTATTTTGGGTCATCTCTCTCATCATCATAATCTTCTAAAAACTCCTTGAGATGCCTGGCCTCCCGGCCAATCTCCTCGTGCTTTTGCCTCTCTTTTTCCTTCTCCTTATCATACTCTTTCATTTTACGGCGCTCCCGTGTCTCCCAGTTTCTCAGGCGTTCCTGAAAATGGCAAGTAGTTAATATGTGGTTGAACTAATTTCAATCAAACAAGGTCAAACTAACCTGATAAGCTGCCTCCTTCTCCCGGGCTTTCCTCTCTAGTTTCTTCCTCTCCTTATTTTCTTCTTCCTTTTCTTTCTCCAGTAGTATCTCCTTATCTGACTTCCTCACTGGAGCCTCTTCTCTCTCTCTTGTCCTCTCTCGAGTTCTGGAAAGGCGTCAGGGTGGTTAGCAATTTCAAAACTCCTTAGATATATTAGAAATTACAACGAATCTCATCTAACAAGGTATCCCATCCGTGCTGTGATGCATTCAGTGTGCCCTTAAAGTACTATATGCAGTAGACTGATCCATTCCAGGAATCAATAGCAAACCCGAAGCACAAATATCCTTCCACAACACGCATTATGGGAACCAGATTGGTGCAAGATAAGTTCAGTAGCCTGCCTGTGCATACTAAAATATATAAACACATCAATACCTTGACAGACTAGACCTTTAACAGGTGAATTGTAAATGACAAGAGTTGAAGCAAATATTAGGGCCTTGGTATTGCAGAGCACCATTTTAAAAATATTTATTCTTGTCAATTTACATAAGGAGATATTTACATTACTTGAGGTCTTCTACATGATAAGCAAGTTTGTGAAGTTTCGGCTGTACATTGCACGTGCACTATCTATAATTATACTCAACTGACAGCCATTTTGTCCAAACAAGTCATGCATACTTAATACACTGCACTCCCGATTATCCGTGAGCAGCTTATCAGTGTTGTGAATTATCTGTGCATAGCCCAAAAAAAAGGCTAGAAGTAAAATTCCAAAAGAATGTCAATGTGTCTCACATGTGCAAAGAAATATAACGAACCTTCTCCAGAAGACAAATTAAAAATCTACAGTAAGTTTTATTATTATTTAAACCTTATTTAAAGCAACATACAATGTTTGCAGCAGTTCATTAAAAACCTATGAATTGCTAATTTTTTATGGTATATCTAGGACCATTTTCGGATTATCCATGTTTTCCTATTTCTGGGCACATCCGTGCATTCATTGGCATTAATAATAATCGGGAGTTCAGTGTAATACACATGATTTGGGTCTTTCCATGATTATAATAGCATGAACATTTTTGGACAGGTTAAAAAAAAAAATCCTCCCCACACGAAATAGGGCAAGTGGACAGAATTATTAGCAAATGCACAAATAACGTGCTCAGTTGCAGATTCAGCATTTGATTACATGGAATATGCATTTATGCAATGAATTCCTGGAAAATGTAAGATTTTTAAACAAATATGTTCTTTAAAAACTCCAATTTTCCTACATTTCACCGGTATTATTTCCATTGATGCAAAGTCCAAGAAAGAGAGAATTTTGAGTCAGGCTTCTCACCACCTTTGCCTTGTTAGACCAATGAAATCCAACTTGGCAATATAACCTTCTTTGGGAAGCTTCCTCCCCAAATATGAACTCACCTTGATCTCTCCCTCTCTCTCTCCCTCTCCCGTTCTCTCTCACGCTCCCTCTCACGCTCCCTCTCCCTCTCCCGCTGCTCTCGCTCTCGCTCTCTATCATGGTCCCGTCCACGATCTCTGTCTCTGCCTCCACTACCACTGACTTTGGAGGATCGGGACCTCCTAGACGAGTGATCTTGGAGAGGGGGTGACCCACTGCGTGATCGCCTGGCCATCTGTTGCATCAGGGAATCCTCTGGTGACCGAGATCGAGGTGACCCAGAAGGAGTCCTGGATCTGGATTGAGGGGACTCCTTTGGCTGCTGCCCCATTCCTTGACTTCCTCTTTCCCCTCGCCTGTCCCTCTTCTGAGCGTCCCTGCTTTCAGCCTCCCTCTTGCGTCTCTCAGCCTCCTTCTCTTCCTCCTGTCTCTAAAATAAGGGGTGAGAGAAAAAAGCAAAACAGGAGGCATGAGTATGGTAGGTTTCACTAAGAAACTGTGCAAGTGGTTCCTGCCTGAGCTCCATACACCAAGCTAGGCTGCCAAAAGGTGATATCATCATTGGTAGTGCAAAAAACACAAATCAGGCAGACAACAGAAGTTTGACTC
Organism: Catajapyx aquilonaris; assembly: GCA_000934665.2. Taxonomy (NCBI): domain Eukaryota; kingdom Metazoa; phylum Arthropoda; class Diplura; order Dicellurata; family Japygidae; genus Catajapyx; species Catajapyx aquilonaris. The sequence goes on along the minus strand of KZ538148.1, from coordinate 152,830 downwards.
CAATCATCTACCTGACTCTCAGACACATACACCTATTAGGCCATCAGGGTTTTAAAAGTTGTCTTCTTATTGAGCATGGGACAGAGCATGTCACCTGTCAGCAGCCGATATTTATAAAGTAAAAGAACTGGCCCTGCAGACATTACCCCATACTAATGCTGACAAGTCAAGCAAAATTCATAACAGAACGAGGTGCTGCCTTTTTCTCCTGTATAGCCTAAAGGGCTGCTGTACATACTTCTTACACAAAGTTTGTTCAGATCCTAGAACAACCAACTTTCAAGGCAGAAGCTTGCTCTTGTCATATGTGAGAATGTGTGCAGATGTCTGGTGCCTTCTCCTCTTAACGAGTATTTTCTCAAAATAATCTAAAATCTGGAAGGGAGTTAAAGACTAATCAGTTTCATTTCCTTCATGCATAAGTCCAGCTCAATGGATGCTTTACTAGCATTCCCGATGCTTAATTATTCACACAAATTTGGTGATCCTGAATTTTGAAAAATTCATAAAGACATCTGTACACATGTATCTTGTGTCAGGCTCAAGTTGGGTCATTACGAACTCATCCTCATTCCCCCTCCCCCCAACAACCCAGCTCTTTGTTAGGTTACCTGCTTCCTCAACTCAAGAATGAGCAAAATGTTTCGCAAATAAGGATGCATTAAACATGTTTGTATACAGTCTAAACTGACAAATATTGCCCTTTAGCCAGTAACCCCATCCTAACTCCCTATGTTTGTGGAATGGTATTTTTCACAAAGGGGGGGTTGAGGAGTTTCAACATACTTTCTACCCTGTCCTTTGAGGGTTATTTGCAAATTTCAACAGTCCCATTCGTGCAGCAAAGAGAACGTGCCCAGCGAGAGCTTATGCAAGTCCTCCATAAATTTTTGAATTCCCCTTAACTGTTAAAAGCTGTTGCTCCCCTCACCAAACACTGTCAAACACATACCGACAGCATAACAGGCGCTGAATCTGAAGTTCCAAAGACTAGGCTGATACAAACCACACAGCCTGTCAATGAGACCCATTATGTTGCTGTTATCCTCTTCCAACAGCTTCACAAAATCCCAAAGAAACAACACAAAGAGCAGTGATCATTTTTATCACACACTGCTCTTAAGCCATCTCTTTGAGAAGCCATATGTTATGTCTAAATCCTTACAATCTGCACTCTCAAGTGAGTGACAGTGCAAACTATAAAACTAACAACAAATGGTGTCATGCCATGTTAAAGAAAAAGTGAACTGATTTCCGATACTCCTGCGCCACAATTTCATCAAGTTTTGAAAAAAGTCTTCATTTCCTGCCTTACCTTGTGGCGAGTTTCATCCCTGCAGCATCAGAACCTAAACTTGAGTTACAGTGAGTAAAAGTGATTCTTGTTTGCACACAGACATCAAAAGTTTCAAAAAAGAAATCACAGACTGGATTTTTTAAATTCGTGTTTCTGGCAAATGCAATTACTTTTGTACACAACTAAGGTGGCTTTGTTCCTACCTTTCTCTGAGGACAAAATGCAAGGCTGCCAGTTGCCTGAGCGTCCTCTCTGAGGGGGGGTGGGGTGGCGTGTGCCAACTGCTAAGCCGCAACCCCAAATCTCTTATCGCTCTACAGAGAACTCTTGACTACAATAATGAATGCTTGTTTGTGGTCAGATTATAAAAAAGATAGCCTCCACAACAAAACTAACAACTTTTAAGAGGTTAGCCATGGCAATAGAAAGTGCATTCTTGTTTATAAATAAGAAATTTTTGAAAATGCATCTTACGTTTTTTTTTGTGGGACCTTGTCCTAGCCCTATGTCATGCAGCATGTCTTATCATTAATCTGAACAAGGTGAGGTAAATAAAATTTGGTCTTAAATTGTGTAGGATGGATGAAAAATGACATGGAAAGGTGGGGTACACAATCATGCTACATTGTGAGGTTGTGGTTATTTTTTAACTGCACGTAAATATGTGAATCTGCCACACTACTACAGTTGACTTTGCCAAATTTAATTGCTAACAAAAGACAGAAACAGAAGAGTTCAGCACTCGGCTGTAATTTCTTAACAGAGAAACTTTACCTTTTTTGTAGCACAAAACAGTATTGGCAGTAGAAAAGGGACGGTGCATGGGTCAAGTGGGAGAGGAACACCATGGAAAAAAAAACCAACTAATCTTAATTGAAAACAACTGAGCTGCAGTAGACCAGTTCCAACTACATGTACAGTATTGTAAGGAACACATTGTTTTTTTTGGCACAAGAAGCATTACTATGAGGAAAGCACATGGTGCACGTTACTCACCACCCATGTCAATTAAACAATCAAGGAAGTCAGCAGGCAGAATGTGTACATGGCTTCTTCCATCGCAACAAATTGGTTTGCCTATGTTTGAGGAATTATCACAATCATTGTGTTTGCCGTGGCAAAGCACAGTCCCCCTTACCATTTTCAACCCCCTGTACAAAATATATTTTTCTCGGTACTAAAATACTCTCTCCACTGATTTTGAGTTGAAATAAAATAAAACAATTCTAACTATAACACCCCCAGTAAAATATGCAACTAATTTTTGTTCCCACTTGATTAGAATGAGGGCTTTTCCACATACTGGCGTTTGTCCTGCTTTTGGGTCTAAGCTGATTACACATGACAAATTAATGCCCTGGAAAAAGCTCCAAGAGGAACCGAAAAGACAAAAAAGTACCAAAAGAAAAAAAACTGTACCCCCTACTGTTCCACCTGATAGTTACCTTCATGTTTTCACGGAACTTGCCAATCTCTCGGCTAATTAGCTCCTTCTTTCCCTCTTCCATTTCCACATCCTCTAAGTTCTAAATCAAAAAGTTGTACATTTATTACCTTCCTAGCTGGAAGAACCAACATGGCTTACCAGAGAAGCATCTCCTGTAGCAACATCTGTAGTATGACTCAATTTCATGAGTTTCTCCTGAGTTCTGGACATTTTCCGCTCTTTCTCTGAAACACCAACCACATCAAGTTTACATCAGGCAACACTCCAACTTCATCAATCTATTTGTCCCCCAACAAGACTTTCATCCCCCCATTTTAAAAATCATTGGTATGTAACACATTTGAGAAGGGAAATATTATGATTAAAAATTGTATACAAAAATTCTAACTCCTGGTAGTAAGAAAGTATTTGATTTGAAATACAATGGCATAAAAATTTAAGGTGTGAATTTTATGACAATATTTTGGTATCAATGACAATCATGGGATAAATTTCCTGGCCCTAGTAGTAAAAGGCCAGAAGTCTATGTTTCAAGGTCAATAATCCTGCACTGCACCCATTAACAAGGCAGATATGCAGACATTTACTTGCTTTCCCGTTATTTACTTGTTTTCCCGTTATTCAGGCATGCCATGGTGCAACTTTTGTTCATGTAAAAGGTCTGTGGTGGGAAGGGCATTGTCTTAACTTTAAGACTCAATATTTTGAAAAGAGCAATAGTAACACTGAAGTATAACAAACACCACTGTTACTTTAAGGTACTCATGCATAGCCTGGGAAAACTACATAGTATAAGGAAGGAATAGGAGGGCAGAAGGCAAGCCTCTACCTGATGAACTATATCACAACAATGCTGAGATAATTTTGAATATAAGAGTAATTCAAAATTGTCTTGTATCTGTCCGATATAGAGCTTATAGTACAATTAACAAAAGCAAACAAGTATTCCATGTCATATATTTGTATACCATAAAATTGCTACCTTGAATTTGCACTGTGGAAATTTATATCACAGGATTTTAAACCAAAAATATGTTTCAAGCATTAAAATTGCATGACTTGCATTTTAAAATTCTGTTAGAATCTTGTATCTTTTTAACCCCCTTTTTGAGGTATAGGCAAGAGAGAAAGAAATGTGGAATGGTTCCATTACCAGGGCATAACCGACTTTCGATGAAGATGGTTTTCTGGCACACAAAATACAGAGGGACGAAGTAAGGAAGACAGCCAGCCAAGGGAACATCTATTTCTGGTACAATGCCAGGGTTTGAGGTACGTGTTACTGGTCAGAGGAGGAGAAAATAAAGGCAACATATCATGGGACATGCAATTTGCCCTACAATCTAGGAAAATATAATGGAATTATTAAAACAAAAACACACACTGAAAATACCACAAAGTAACACTATTTTTCAGCCTCAGCCCAAACCTACCATACATCAATAGGTCTATTTGTTTATCAACTGGTAGAATGTAAGGGGTAGTGTAGTGATAGCACAGCCTCACACTACCAGAACAAATGAATGTAATATACTGGTGGTACAGCACTGCTACACCAGCAGATAAACATAAACCTAATGTCAAGTGTGACCCCAAATCTGGCAAATAAAGCCCAATGAGCTATCCGTCAAGGATCTCATTCATACATGCATTCAATCAAGGCAATTTCCCAAGACAGGGTTACCAACAATGACTAGGTACAATCCACTTTGCCAGATGCAGATATGTATAATGGACAATTAATTACCTGCTCCTTGACGGTTAGGTGGTGGAACATAATTCTTCATCTCCATTTCATAATCCTTCATAATTATGTCAATGCGCTCTTTGGCCTGCCTGTCATCTTCTTTCATATCATTGTCCATATAATCATCATCATCCTCTGTCTTTTCATCTTGGAGAGGAGACTTGTCTCCAGTAGCCTTTCGCTTTTTCCTTCTCTCCGCTAAAGGGCAAGTCATGAGTTAGAAATATATGTCTGAACTACCCAAAAATCCTCACATTGACTCACAAAAAAATCCACTCTAATTTCTCACACTCAGAACACCTCTTACCTTTGTAGTCATCTAATATGGTCTGGGTTTTGGCATCTACCTTAACTACAAGTTGCTTGTCCCCCAAAGGAAGATCATGAAGCAAACGAACGGCTCTCAAGCCAGCATCAGGGTTGCCAAATTCACAAAAGCCAAAGGCTGCAACAAAGAAATCCAGTTAGTGAAGGATCTACTGGAGTACTCAGATCACTCCTCAACATTAACATATCCACAACAATGGAAACTTCAAAGTTTTCAGATTGTTCCGTTTTCAATAACTTTTCAAAGCATTGTCTTAGTGTAGCATTAACTGTGTGATCTATTTACAAACTCTGTTCTATAAAAATCTGGATTTTTCTTACATAAATTGATAGTTATTTGAGTATCACATCAATTATGAGAGTAAAAACCATCCTACTCAGGGGCTGTAATTTTGACAAATTCCCTAAATTGTATGTTAACCTGGCAATACTAATGCAGTCCAATCGAAATCAGTTGGTGCCATTATTTGGTATTTTGTGTGACTCAAAGATTGCCTGTACAGTACTGGACACATTAGCCGTCGCTAAATGGTTTTTTTCCGTCGGCGACGGCGCTGCGTTACCTGGCAACCCCGTCCGGCGGGCCAATTCAAACATCAGCATATGGAGAGTGTTTATAGTGTCCTTTCCATTGTTGCCACTGTTTACAAATCGAGTGAGTGACGCGGACGACCCAGCGACGGGTCTCTTCTGGCTGCTTACACAGTATCTGCAGGGATACACAGGAAAAAAATGGGAAAATAATGATATTAGAAGCAAACCACGTTGGGAAAATTATCCCAGGACTCAAAGAAAGGTATTCGTCCACATCAGCACACAGAATATATTCCACCCCTGAGAAGGGGGTGTCAATGATTAAGATCAGGGGTGTGCTAATTCAAAGTGAGTCAACTGACGGATTCTTTCAGTTTTTGTGTCTTTTCCGCGTACTTCGACACCTCTCAGATGAATGGAGACCATGGCCCGTATGACAGACACCACGTCAGTCTCGTAATTTGTCCCCAAAGACGTCATATCTCAAAATGGCTTCCGCTGTTCCGCATATACGAGTACGTCTCGTTCGCGTCATATTCGCGCCAAGAGGAGATACACGACTAACATGACACGTACAGGGGTTGGACACAATAATATGAACACCTGCAACAAGCGTTAGTCGTGTATGTCTTCCTAGCACTCGTATATGCGGAACAACGGAAGCCATTTTGAGATATGATGTCTTTGGGGACAAATTACGAGACTGATGTGGTGTCTGACATATGGGCCATGGTCTCCATTCATCTGAGAGGTGTCGAAGTACGCGGAAAAGACGCAAAAACTGAAAGAATCCGTCAGTTGACGCACTTTGAATTAGCACACCCCTGATCTTAATCACTGACACCCCCTCCTCAGGGGTGGAATATATTTCGTGTGCTGATGTGGACGAATACCTTTCTTTGAGTCCTGGGATAATTTTCCCAACGTGGTTTGCTTCTAATATCATTATTTTCCCGTTTTTTTCCTGGGTATCCCTGCAGATACTGTGTAAGCAGCCAGAAGAGACCCGTCGCTGGGTCGTCCGCGTCACTCACTTGATTTGTAAACAGTAGCAACAATGGAAAGGACACTATAAGCACTCTCCATAATTATGCTGATGTTTGAATTGGCCCGCCGGACGGGGTTGCCAGGTAACGCAGTGCCGTCGACGACGTAAAAAAAACATTCAGCGACGGCTAATGTGTCCAGCACTGTACCACGCAATGTAAATACACTGTACTCCTGATTATCTGGGTGCAGATTATCCATGCATTGCCAAAACAAAGGAAAATAAATAAAAGTCTGACAAAATGCCTACATTTCGTACAACCAAAGAAATAGAACATACTTTTTCCAGAAGAGAAACTAAAAATGTGTAGATTATTCTGATTAAACCTTATTTAAAGAAGCATACAGTATACAGTAGTTCATTAAAAACCTGTGAATAGCTCACTTTTATGGTATCTACAGGGTGGCCACATGCAACAATATTATCCTAGTCAAGATGGCAGACCTGACATTATTGGACTAATTGTTGTCCTAGTCACTGCTTAAAAAGTAGCAGCTACGCGCAATTTTTCGATAACTGTTCGGACACAAAAGATGGGACACCCTGTATACAGGGTGTTTCAAAAGTCAGTACCTATTTTCACTTCCGAATAACTTTCCGACGAGTACACCTACGGAAGTGATATATGATTCAAAATGTGCGGGAATTCATGAGAATTTATTTGGGTGACACTTTGCTACTGTGACACTGCTAGTGAGCACAGCTTTACACTTCTTCCGCAGTGGCGCTGTTAGCAGGCGCAGATTGACACTTCTTGTCGTGGTGGCGCTGATAACGGGGGCAGCTGTGAACAAAATGTCTCTCGCTCTCTGTGGTATCACAGGCCAGCCCCCGAACACTCTGACCCCATTCGTATGTTACAGACAGGTGGTCAGACATTTTGTTCACAGCTGCCCCCGTTACCAGCGCCATCGCGGAAGAAGTGTAAAGCTGCGCTCGCTAGCAGTGTCACAGTAGCAAAGTGTCACCCAGATAAATTCTTATGAATTCCCGCACATTTTGAATCATATATCACTTCTGCAGGTGCACTTGTTGAAAAGTTATTTGGAAATAAAAATAGGTACCGACTTTTGAAACACCCTCTATATATTATAGCAGAACCCTTGGTGATGGATTAAAAATTCTCCCTATAATATTTGTCTAATTTTTTTTGCTGTCTGTGACGCTCCAAGGTATATCGCCGCTGGTGAGCCCTTCCGCCTTCTGTTGGTGGCCACCACCTCCTCCTCCCCCTCCTCTCCGTTCAAACTGACAGCAAATCCCAGTATAACCGCCAATTCCCCCTATAATATTCGTCTAATTTTTTTGCGTCCGGAACACTGCAAGGTATATTATATCTCCGGAATTAGTCAGCTCAAAGTGTTCACTACTCCTACTGCTCAACATGGAACATTGCTCTCCAACAACAGTGTGTTTACACAGAATGTTGTATATGACTATATCGTGACGTTTTATTAAAACTTTTCTCATATCCGATTCAGGAAGTGTACTGTGCAGTATGTCCATTGATTCAACCAATGCCACTAAATTTTTCAACCGCGTCTTACGACCATCTATACGATATTTCTTAGTTGTCACTCCGCGAGCCCTCTCATTCTATTTTGTCATTCCCATTATTGTCTTCCTCATTGCAGGTTTTGCCAAATTTTGGCTACGGGTGCGCTAGTGAGTTAATTGTTGTTGTAGTATGGTTACTATGGCATTACTATGGTTACGAAGGGTATGACGTTGTTTGTGTGACATGTCACAAACCCTCACTTTCTGACTTAGCGACGCATCTGCAGCACCAAGTGTATTGGCAAAAAAGGTTTCTTTCGAGTCACTCTATCAATCCTTTAAAAAAGGGCACTTATTTCATTTACACCCTATATTTTAAAACTCTGATCAAGACCTCCCTCTCCATATCTCTCCCCTTCCATTGTTTACATTGCACTTACAAGATATATAGCAACTGTTATAATCTATCACAGGCTACTACAGAGGAAATTAATAATTTCACAGCCACCATTACCTTGACTGTATTATGATAGTGCAAAAAGCTTACTCTATGTTCAAGCCCACTGGCCTTGCAACCTTACCAGAGGCTCCCTGGACACGCTTCCAACTCAACACGGGTCCACATGAACTCAGTATGTGTCTGATCATTGCATCTGGAGCACGCTCTGTGATGTTCCCCACAAACACAGTGACAGGGGGGCCCATAGGCTCACTCATTCGCTTCGAGTAGGAATTGACTCGGGGTGCAGCTGACACTGTGGTCACACTTGGTGGCCTGTATGGAGGGGCTCTGATGTGGGCTGTTGTCAGTGCTGGCATAGGGGGAGCAGCAATCATCTGGAAGAAATCAATTTCAAAGTAGTGGCTGCATTGTAATAGTTCCACATCATTGGTGCCAACTTACATGTGGTGGCATTTGGAGCCCCATTGCTGACACTATTGGCGGCGCTGTGGAAATGTTATGGACCATTGATGATGGTACGCCTAAGACACAACGATACAATTGTGTTTTCACACGATCAGACACTGATTATCCATGCACATGCACACATGTGGTTAATCTAAATCAAATAGTAATCTACAACTTACAACACATTTTCAAAAATTGCAACATATACTGCTTCTATGTAGTATATTTTTTCCATTCTGGTTGAGTTAGGTGTAACATTAGGATGTAAGTGTGTTCCAATTGAGGTGTCTGTTTCAGTTATTGATTTTTTTGTTAGTATGCATATTAAGCATTTACTTCCCAGTTACTTTTACAGGCTATTCAAAATATTAGCTGCTAATATTAGATGCACCATATCTTTTTGGAGAACTGTAGGAGGGTAATATAACTGGCATAAAAAGGGTTCAACTATTAACCCAGTGGTTTCCAACCGGTGGGTCGCGGTAGGTCGCGCCTTGGTTCAACTTTTTAATTGTGTGCAATTTATGCGCAATAATGAATAATTTGATTTAAAAATAGAGAACACTGTACGAGTTGTATGTTTGAGCCATAGTTCGGTGAGAGAAATCGAGCAACGTTCGCCCTCAAGCTCTCCTCTATCCGCGGAAGCCCCGGTACCGAGCTCACTACAGAGCCACTTACATTTGAAGGAAATCCAGATGCAATGATTAAAAATGACTGTTAGCTGGCATATTTTGTGGATATCTTTGAGGAGTTGAATGTGCTCAACACTTATCTGCAAGGGGTCAAATCAAAGAACATTTTTTCATTTCACGAAAAAATAAGTGTATTTTAATTAAAACTCAAACTCTGGCTGGCAAAAACAAGTGGAGCAATCTTCATTTGAAATGTTTCATCATCTGCAAGAGCATATCGAGGACAGTGTCGCAAAATTCAAGAGCGAGTCACCTCCACACATTTGCAAATACTAAAGGAGGGTTTCGAGAAATATTTCGGTGATATTGACATGGCAGAGGTCGGGTAGGTTCACAATCTCTTCACTGAGTTTTCAAGGGAAAAACTGTCTGTTTATGAACGAGAGCAGCTCATTGATTTGTGCTGCGATCGCACATTGAAAGATGGTGAATTGACGAATTTCTGGCTGGATGTGCAGGGAACACCCGGGATTACGGGGACACAGCAGTAAAAATCTGGTAACACATTTTGTAGGGAGCTTAATTTTTTGTCGGGAAATGTTAATCTCGAACATACTCTACACGACTGCATTAAAATTGTGGACGCACGGCCTCAGAAATGTGTCCGATTATCTTGCGATTCCTTCCGCCATGTTAATCAAATTGACATTTCGGAAATGCTGTTTTCCATTCACTTCAACTTGCCATAAAGGTCATTTCTTGGGCAAAAATGGAAAAAAGACGAACTAGGTGGCCTGCGCCAAATCACAAGTTTTTTTCGTGTAATTTCTGTGTCAACTGAACCATTTTTGCGGCCGCACAGAGTGTATGTTTTCTGGAAAGGGGGCAGTTGTAGGAGGGGCTGGGGAGGGGGAGGAAGGGGGCGGGGGTCGCACATTTATGGAAACATGTTTGGGGGGTCGCAGTTGGTATAAGGTTGGAAACCACTGATTAACCATATCAGGTGTCAGTGTGCCAAAATGGGTAACTTACAATGTCTTAAGCTCATAAATTCATTGGGATTTGGGATCTACAGGAATGCTCTTCCACATTATATTAGAAGCTAGTACATTTTCAAGTCCCTAATACAACTGTTCTAAAGTAACTGCTTGATAATAATTAGCAGGTTGGTGTACAAAAAAAATGTAACTGAAATGGGCACCTCAATCGGAACACGCTATGCTCTATTTTCTCTATCTTTTTCATCCAGCTGCAATTAACTGCACTCAAAGCTGTGGGCCATGAGTCAGTCACAGTTATTTCTATTGACATGCAATACTTGCAAAGCAGTCAAGCACATTAACAATGACAGCACCTCCAACTAGTTTCAATGCCCAAGGTTATATTTCACTAGTAATATTAAGGCGACTTTTTAACTTTCACTCTCTACACTACTACAGAGCCCTGCTCAAGTATAAGCACCAGACTGAAAACTAGCATTCACAGAAAATCAGGTTTATTCACTGATCTCTAATAGACACTGGATTGCATGGCAATATCTTCCTGTGCCAGGGGCAGCCATGTTTGTTCTCCACAATAGTATAAATTGACATGGTGGTCTAGAGGCTATGCTACTGGCCAGCCAAGCAGGAGGTCTGGGGTTCAAATCCTTTCCCCGTCACCTTTGCTTGGTCGTCTTTTTTTTCGCTTTTCACCCAACATGTCAGAGAAGAATTGCACTCCCTTCTCTGCTCAGAGCCAAGAGAAAAGGTCTGGTATTTAAGAGGGTCAGAAATGACGACTTAAGAGCACCTTCCCTTGGGAACCTGTCCTTCCCCCACTAAGAGGCCCCGGGTCATTCCATGTCAAATCATCACACTGCTTGTCCTTGACCCGTCAGATTTTGAAGAAATTTGGTGTACCATGTGTCCTTACCTAGTTGTGATTGAAAACCACACAAAAAAAATTTTTTGCCTACCGTTCAAAAGTTAATAGATATTAAATATTCAAATTTTGACTAAAATTTGATGCATCTTGACATACCGAGGTATCATTTTCTCAGAAACCAGATGAGATAGAAACCTGGGCAATGTCTCATATTAAAGGTATTTAGATGGCCTTTAATTTGATATGTAACATGACAAAGGTTAACATATTTTAAAATTTAAACTCAATTAAATTTTTAAATTTAAATATTTCATAATATGTCATTTTCACCGAAGCAGTTTGGAGTAGGGGATACGGTGTCCGACTGCTAATCGGGAGGTCCTGGGATCAAATCCCGGGGCCGGAAACTCTGATCGTGGTTTTCTGTGGTTTCCCACGGTCCTTCCAGGAAAATTCCAGAGTTGTTTCCGTAATTAACAGGGCACAGCCGCTTCCTTCCGTCCCTATCCCATCCCAAAAAATGCAGTAAAATGAAAGCAAAGAGTACCAGGCTAAAGAAAACTTCCCCCCTAAAGAGCCGAAAAAGGCTGATAACAGAGTATGAATTATTATTATTATTATTATTATTATTATTATTATTATTATTATTATTATTATTATTAATATGTCATTTTCAAAAGTTTGAAAAAATTCTCAAAATTACTTCTTCCTATCCTTAAAGTCTTTTAAATCATGATCAAGCTTCATAAACATTTTATTCTTAGCATATGCATTGAATTCAATATACTTTATAATTGATATTCGGGAGGTTGGCCCAGCATTGCCTTTCAACCTCCAAGGAGAGGGAAGGAAGGAAGCGGCTGTGGCCTATTATACGGAAGCGACCCCGGAATTATCCTAGCAAGACCGTGGTTTGGTTGCCGGCCCCGGGATTCGAACCCAGGACCTCCCGAATTTTTAGCAGTCAGACGCCTTATCCACTATGTCAACCTGCTTCGGTAATTCAATATACAGTAGAACCCCAATTATCCGCTTCCTCGGATTATATCTGACTGTCCCGCCCCAGCAATAAATCCATGTTTTCTCATCAAATACTGCAATGCACTATGCATTTGTTTTGTATTGCCTTAGCTAACCGAAGCAGTTTGGAGGAGGGGATATGGTGTCCTACTGCTAATCGGGATCAAATCCCAGGGCCGACAACTCTGACCGTGGTTTTCTGTGGTTTCCCACGGTCCTTCCAGGAAAATTCCGGAGTTGCTTCCGCAATTAATAGGCCACAGCCGCTTCCTTCCGTCCCTATCCTATCCCAAAAAGCGCAGTAAAAATGAAAGCAAAGAGTTCCAGGCAAAACAAAAAACTTCCCCCCCTAAAGAGCCGATAGGCTGATAACGGGGTATGTATTATTATTATTATTATTATTATTATTATTATTATTATTATTATTGCCTTAGTTAAATGGTAAATCCAATACAGTGTGTATATGAAGACCTCGGGAGAAAAAACGATCAAGGTCCACTTTATGTCAAAAATGAGTTACATATTCCATAGGATAGTTTGACTAGCGTAGAATATGATGGTTTGGTTGTTCTTGTGGTGAAATTATCATAGTTCGCTATGAGAGGCCCTGAAATATTTGGCATTGTTGGAAGAATGATCAACGTCCACCACCTTTGGGGGGAAAATGATCAACGTCCACTGAGTACCTTCTTAAGCACATAGCCTTCATGAAAATTTTATTACATTCCTTGCTAACCTTCTTTCACTCTCGCCTATTATTGCTGAATATTTCAATATATCACTGCAATCTTCTAAATTTAGAAAAGAATGGTACACTCTTTGCCATAAGATTCATACATAAGATATGAAGACCTCAGGAGAAAAACGATCAGGGTCTACTTTTTGTCAAAAATGAGTTACATATTCCATAGGATAGTTTGATTAGCGTAGAATATAATGGTTTGGTCATTGTTGTGGTGATATGATCATAGTTCGCTATGAGAGGCCCTGAAATAATTGGCATTGTTGGAAGAACTATCAACGTCCACCACCTTAGGGGGAAAAATTATCAATGTCTACTCTTGCACTCGGAGACAGTCAATGATTTTTACAAATGGGGGGCAAAATAAAAACTACACAATCATCAGAGGCCACATGTATCATGCTACAGTTGTTTGCGCTTAGGTTTCTAACAATCCAAGTGACATTTCCCATTTGAGGTCACAGTTACATGGAGTAGTGTGACAAAGATTTTGGCTTGATAAAGCCGAGTTCTGAAACGTTTGTTCCTTCCGATTGGGCCACAATTTTTGCAGATGCATGAAAGGCGAATCCTTTTTTGCGTAATTCATACGTACAAAAACTCAGTCTCCAAATGCCCATTTCCTATTCACAAAAGTCAGAAAAGCCGAGAGAAGATCCTTGAAAGCGAACCCAAGCTGATCTGTCACAGGAACACTTTTGGGATAAACTATTTATTGTTTATCCGCACCTTTACAACGCGGTCGGAGTTGGGCGGGCGGGGGGCCTCCAGACGGTTGGCAACGTTGCGTCACAAACAATCGGGTGCCTTGATACTGCTGCCAGCCAAATTCGAATGCCTTCATGGTTGCTTGATGAAGTGTCGTTCTTTGGGTTAACGGACTGCAGCAACCATCATGGCTTTAATATTGCCCACCTCCTTCATTAATACTGTCACCTAGCACTCGTCAGTTCGTTTCGCGTGGCAGGGGTTACAAGACGCGATTTGTTGTGCTCTCCCGCAAACCGATAGTTTGCGACCTATAGCCAACATGTTTGGAGTCCACCACGCCTTCCCAACCCTGCCGCGTCGCTAGGTGCGGATAAACGATAGACTTTCCCACTTTTGATGGGCCGTGCGGATCGTCGATTGTTGTGAAGAGGCATGTACCACCTTCAGGTCAGCCTCGTGAGATGTATCCAGGGCGACTGCCAATTTCGTAAGCGAAATACAATGATTTTCAGAGCCTCATGCCATCGGTACTCCAAGGTTATTGACATTTTTATGTGGACCTGCCCTTTGCCACATGTGGTACTGATGTTGATAAATAAAAACCTATGCTGACAACAATATTGGTTTTAGTTGTTGCATGTACCCCATGGTATGTACCATTAATAATGACTTTCAAACAAACGTTGGGATGTAAACAAGAATTGTGGTGAGTAATCCAAGTTTGAAATTGCAATATCTCAGTTTCACATGAGATGGACCTTGATCAATTTTCTCCCGAGGTCTTCATATAAAAGATAAATACTTCTCTATTTCTTATAAAACCATGATATTGTACATTATTTCATGTTTTTTCTTGTTGCTTTTCATTAAAGTATTCTTTGCTCGTCGGATTATCTGACGATGACCCAGTCCCATGGGTGACAGATAATCCGGGTTCTACTGTACAGGAAAAAAAAAAAAAAACTTTCATCAGATTACCCCAAAACATGAACATAGCATTTGTCCATATGCTGGAGGTGGTGGCTCAGAAATCAAGGCTAAAGGTCTTTTGTTGAGTCCAGTAAGTTTTTAGTTTATCTGCACTTTTCTTTTCACCTTCTGAAGAGTGTAAAACCAACCGGTTGGCCTACAGGGATTCACTATGATGCAAAGTATACCAGTAGAAGGAGTCCCAAGCCCATCAGGTGGTGAAGGGTAAGAACAAGAAGGTTCTGATGGGTGCAGAAATGTCGCTTTAATCACTTCATTATCATCTCCGTTTTCTGATTCAATTATTCCAAAACCATTTTTGGGATTGCAAAGGCTCACAAAGTTCTTTTATTTTTATATTGAGCAGGTGAGCCGTCCAAACATTGTTAAAATTTCTTTAGTTTATTGTTAAATTTCGACCTTGGAAACTATGTTTTGGGAAGAAATGGAGATGATAATGAAGTGATTCAAGTGACATTCCTGCACCCATCAGAACCTTCTTCTTCTTACCCTTCACCACCTGATGTGCTTGGGATTGCTTCTAGTAGTATACTGGTACTTTGCATCATAGTGAATCCCTGTAGGCCAACCGGTTGGGTTTACACTCTTCAGAAGGTGAAAAGAAGAGTGCAGATAAACTAACAACTTACTGGACTCAACAAAATACCAATAGCCTTGATTTCTGAGCCACCACCTCCAGCATATGGACAAATGCTATGTTCATGTTTTGGAGTAATGTGATGAAATAATTTTTTTTCTTGTATATTGAATTTAATTTTTTAGTTGGCATATGCTAAGAATAAAATGTTCATTAAGCATGATCATGATCTTGAAGACTACATTTGGCTACACCTAGACTTTCATGAAAATCTAGATCCAGCATGTTAAGTATTTGTTTCGCACATGTGAAACTTGTACTCTCTGTATCACCTGATCCCATTGCAATCTCAAAATGAAGCGTTGGGAGGTGCAAGAGGATAGTACGAAGTAATTTGGAGAATTTTTTCAAACTTTTGAAAATGATGTACTGTATACGCCAAATTGTTTCATACCCCCCGGGGTATGAAACAATTTGTCGTATACATAGGTATAGTGCTATATACGACAAATTGTTTCATACCCCGGAGGTATGAAACAATTTGGCGTATATAGTACATTATTTCGAAATATTCAATTTTAAAATTTAATGGAGTTAAATTTGTAATAAATGTTAACATCTGTTATGTTACATATCACATTAAAGACCATCTAAATACCTTTAATATGAAACATTGCCCAGGTTTCTATCTCATCTGGTTCCTGAGAAAATAATACCTGAGTATGTCAAGATGCATCAATATTTTGTCAGAATTTGAACATTTAATATTTATTAACTTTTGAACCGGAGGCAAAAAAAATCTTTCTTGTGGTTTTCATTCATAACTAGGTAAGGATACATGGTACACCAAGTTTCATCAAAAGCTGAGGGGTTCAGGCCAATTTTAATTCAAAACTGTGATGATTTGACATGGAATTACCTGCCCCTGGCCCTATCACAAGGTATTAAAACAAACAAACAATAGTATAAATTGCACTCGACTTAATCAATATTGCTTGTATATTTTTACTCCCTACTTCTCCACTTAGCACTTATTGTATTTATTTATTGTCACTTGTAGACAGGATCCCTTCCAGGATTGATTTTGTAGTGTACAAAATCTTTCGTAGTGGTTGTTCCTAATGACATTACAGTAAGCCTCCTATGAAAATTCTGGCAGGTTGCTAGCACCTTCTGTGGCCATTTCCAAAGCAAATGCTCAACTTTAAAGCTGAGAGTTTCACTATTCAAGAATAGACATTTTTTTAAACTTACCGTCACTTTTTCATCTAACATTATTTGGAACAACTTTCACTAATTACCATGGCACACCACTATAGATGGGTCGGTGAACGAACGCAAGCGGGTGCCCAATTTTATTACAGGAATTACATTACAAACTGTATTCCGACCTGTCATAAAATTGGCCATCTGCTTGCGTTCGTTCGCCGACCCATCTATAAAGGCCGATATTCACGTAAAAGATTTACTAATATTTACATGCCCGGATCAGAGGAATGAGAAAAAGTAGACAATTTTCAACTTTAATCCCATTTCCGAGGGACCAGAGGGGCCCTGAGGCGACATAGAATCCGTCTCGACAGACAAGATTCCTAGCTCAAGAGGACTCGTGCCAGATAAACTTTTTCGTCGATACCGGCCTTAACTCAATCCTGGAAGGGACACTTTGTGAAAAGAGTACAAACGGTAGTTGTGGTTTGAAAATATGTACAAGAGAACAAAATGTACATGCGGTTACAGATTTGGTATTAGTTGTTTACACAGCACGCATGAGGTAGCTGTCGTGTCACATGTAAAATTTTTTAAAAACTTGCTAATGCTTCAGTTAGAACGACCCTTGGTTACTGGTACCCCAACATGGTGCTCAAGGCTGGTATCCACGTACAAGTTTTCTCGCATACGAGAAGCCAACTGCGCATGCCTGGATCCGAGGAACGAGGAAAAGTTGAAAATTTTCAACTTTAATCCCCTTTTCGAGGGACAAGAGGGGCCCTGAGGCGACAAAGAGTCCGTCTCGACGTACAAGATTTCTCGCGTAAGAGGACTCGCATACGAGGAACTCGCACGTCGATATCGGCCTTTAGGGTTAGAAAATTTGCATGTCATGACAATCACTGTCCTAGTGAAATTGTAGATTTTCTCATTGGCCAATACAGCTGCATTTACCATAACCTTAAAACCCCACCTGAATAATCATCTCAATTCTGCCTTCTATTTAAAAATCAAAATTTCTTAGCAGTGCGGTTCGTGAAAGTCATCCTAGTCTGAGGTGCCTCATTCCATCCCAAGTTACTCAAAAGCATTTATAATTGGATTTAACTGTACAATCCCATCTGACGCAAAATAATGTGCTGCCTTGTTGGTCCCCTCAAAAGGTGTGGCGAAAATCAGAAGTGTCAACATACAAAACGTACCGCCAAGGCCAGCCATGTAGGGCATGGCCATGGCCCCTGGAGGAAGGGGCATTCCTGGCATCATCGGTGGTCGTG
Source organism: Catajapyx aquilonaris (assembly GCA_000934665.2). NCBI lineage: Eukaryota > Metazoa > Arthropoda > Diplura > Dicellurata > Japygidae > Catajapyx > Catajapyx aquilonaris. The sequence goes on along the minus strand of KZ538148.1, from coordinate 134,993 downwards.
GAGGAAACGACATCTCGGCTCAACTACCACTGGAACTGCAAGGAACGAAGAAGGAAGAGCTACTTCGATTCCTGTGCTGATTCAAACACCACGATTGTATACTTACACTAGTTAACAATGTTAACACTCGACGGCTCGGCTGCGCGGAAAACAGTGGTTACACCGTCCGCTGCTCTAATAAGTTACGGTTTGTTTCCAATGGATGATAGAAGGATGGAGGCACACAAACTTGAAGAAGAACGAATAAAAAATGCCACAAGGAGTGGGGCAAAGCTCTCCCCCTACACCAAAATGGCATTCCCGAACTAGGAGGTTTGGTCGTTTCCAAGATGGCGATCAATAAACGCCGACATGTTGAGTCCACATGGTGCCGCACCCTTTTTTTATTTCACAGATCGACCGCAGCATCGGCCTTCCATGTGTATCTTGTCATGGAGCATATTGGGACAATGTTCTTGGATGGCCAGGCCAGTTATGATAATTACCCAGATAGTCAACTGCAGTAGTCAACTGATGATAATAAATCCTGTAAGCGATGGCTTTTTTTTTTTTTTTTAATAAGCAAGAAGCGGCGGTTGTCGTCGCGGTGGCGGCGATAGATGTATTGCCAGCAATAGCTAGGCCAGTAGGCCTACGCCAGTATCTTTGGCCTACGCGCCCGAACTCCAGTGAATATTAATCTCTAGTAACACACAAATTTTCAGTGAACGTTCAGGAATCCCCAGTCCGGTCCAGTCACTGTCCCATATCTGATACAGCAAATGTTGACTGTGAACATCAAGAGCTAATAACATCTAGTGGCTGTTCAGCTCCTTCAGCAGTATATTGGGGGTGGTTCCATCTGTCAATGTTAGTATGTGACCATTTAAATGTCAAATGAATGCATAATAATAATGTCAAATGAATGCATGTATATTAATATTGAACCTCCATAACACTAAATAACAAGTTTTATGCAGTAGATGAAAATAAGTCCATTAATATATATTAAAGTTTCACAAAATAATTTATGTATGTAAAGAATTGAACACATCAACTTTCAATGAGCATTCAAAGAACAATGGCAATATAATATGACGTTCACTGGTCATTAGTGCTTTGGTTGCTTTGGTAAACCAATTTTTATTTACGAATGTAGTTCGCTGCTGTCGCGTCTGGACTGACCATGAGTTTCAGTGCTTACCAGTAGGCCTGCCTCTTGACTTTACATGAGATGACAATCAGTAACACATTAATATTTACTGAATGCTGATCAGCGAATGTCATTGTGCTGTTCATGCCCATTGCCCTCTGAATGTTTACTGTACTTCATCTACATATGCGTCACTGTTTTACACGAGGAAAACTCGATTTCCAGATTCCAAATACATAATAAAATATTCACTTAGGGCCGGTTTCACCGAGCTCAGTATATGATAAAACCAGGGTATATTTCTCAAAATCCCTATCTATTTGTATGGATTTTCCTAAAGAAACCTGGTTTTATCATATACCAAGCTCGGTGAAACCGGCCCTTTCCGTGCACTTACATAGTCATAATATTGCTCTGGCAGGATAATAAATACGCTGATTGCATCTATAGCAAATTTCCCGCCTCTATCACATAATGCATATTTCTCCTGTGACAGGAGCAAAGGATTGACCAAACCTTCTCCATCCACAAGAGACTTTGCAGAATCGATTTTGCCCACACACAAAACCGCCTGATATAACCACCTCCGGCATGACATAATATTTAAAAATTTGGCTCCATATTTAGGATAAAAAGGGGCACCCAAATAGTATTTAAGAAGCAGGGGGTGTTCTTGAGGGTGACGTCATAGGCTATGACGTTTCGGAGAGGCACCACTTGACTAATGTTGAGCCAGTTCACCACCAGTTTGTGATGATGGTGGTCTGCTGCTGCAGATGTAAACGTCGAACGGCCTCACTCGCTCAGTGCGTGTTACACACTTACACCGGATGAAAGGTCGGTGGTAGTCGGCCAGGCTCTGGTTCTGCAGGGGGCAAGTGTAGCTTCGCCAAAGCTGGTAAGTACTGTTGGCCATGGTGCAGTGTCGCTGGTTGATAATTGCCCACATTCTTGTTCTACTCCGTATATAGCTGCCCGTAATTACTGCGGGAACTACCCCGAGCACTTGCTGAACGCAATCTGTAGCCTCACACCCTGAGCCATGTTGTCCGAGGACCTCACATGCAAGGTATGACCCATTGAGATTGTGTTCAATTATATTTTTAAATGGTGCAATCGTAGTCAAATGTGGTAGTGGCTAACGTATGTTTTTTTAAAAATAACGTACTGCATGTTCCGTCCGATTTTACGGTAGTCAAATATTACTGTGTGCCAATTGCCGTTTTGCAGACGTACGTGCGTCTCAGGAATTTTATCTCGCCCGTTGTGACCGCGCATGAATTTTAATCCCCTCGCAGCCGTCTGTCCGCGCGTCAGGCACCCCAAATCTCGTTCAGCCACCCATTACGTGGGTCATATCGCGTCTATTTATGTCACTTGTGGGAAAACCGGGTTGATAATTGCTGGCCTTGACTGGACTGGAGGCTCGGGGATAGGGGGAAGGGTAAACTTTATCTTTCGAAACTATTGTTAGCCAATGGCTACTGTAAGTGACATCACTGTCTTGTCCCGCGGACAGTTGCGTTGAAAAGGAAAGCCGGACGAGTCGAGCGGAATGAAATACGTGGCGGGTGCATTTCCGCGTAGGAAAAAAAAAAGAAAAAAGTGTTGGCAACGATGAGGGAAAGATCTTGGAAAGCATCCCCGCAGCCGATCGATATTTGGCGCGTAGGGGAAGCGAAAATAAAAGCAAGGAGTTAGGGGGAGGGGGTGTTGGGGGTACTTTGAAGAGGAGATTTGGCGTGGGGGATCAAGGGGCTGGAAAAGCACGCTATCCACTTCATGATCGCCTGGGCATCACTCATACCTTCACGCATGCCTAAACACCCACTTTTTATATGTAGGAAACCAGGTCTTGGCACGGTGCTTTTTTCAAAAAAAAAAAAAATCAAATAGCATTCCTCCTCATGCTCTACTTAGTAATGAAATCCGATCATAAATGGTACTAGGCCAGTCTTGCAGATGGTAGGAAGGAAGGACAGCTGGGGCGATTGGCAGATGTAATGGATGGGATTGTCATCCACTTGATGCATGGCATAAAGCCACTTGGGTTACCTGTGATCCGACATGTGTTATTTTTTCTGTTGAGTAGGAGTGTGGATGTGGATGCAACAGCTGCCAAGACCATAGTAATCTCCATTTGCATCGGGAGATTGAGAACCTGAAGCAGCAAGTGGTGGAGAGAGATACGCACATCGTCAAGATGGAGAGTAACCTGATAAGCGAGGCGGACAAGTATCCCAATGGGGAGTTTGCAGCTCTGAATGAGGAAGTTCTGGTCTGGCAGGAGAAGTATGAAAGGTACTGTCAAATTCACCCCTGTAATTATTTGGCGTAGATTGCCGTTATTAATTGTGAATTTCCTCTATAGGTTGTACGATGCTCACAAGAAACTGCAGAAAGTTAATCAGAGCCTGGAAGACAAGCTTTTAAAAATTGTGGATAAGTTTGAGACTGAAAAGGGGGCCCTAACACGAGATATGGCCAACCTGACTCAGAGACTGGTGGAGGCCCGTGTTCAGATCAATCACTTGCAGGAGGAAAATGTAAGCCAATTATTATTGACTAGCATTATGCTTCAAGTGTGCCCACATCTGTTGTGATGTGACTGGGTAATTTTTGTCATTATTATTACTGTATTTTCATGCATTAAGTGGCATAGTGGTAAAATTGGATAAAATATAGAGTCTGTAAAGTTACTGTGCACTGTAAGAGAAATTATGAAATGTGGTACGTATAACAGTATTGTGTTGGGAGTTGAGAGAGATTGCGAGAAAGAGAGGACATGCATGACCTTGCAGACATGTTTGCAAGACCATTGGAGCCATTTCCAACATCTCCTGTAGGGGGAAAGGCATAGTTGGTAAGTAGGGCCTATGCTTCCAATGCACAGTAACTTACGGTGACCCTGTATACAATATACAACTTTTAAAATGGCAAAATATACTGAAAATATATATGTTCTAGGAGCGGTACAAAACAGATGTGAATGTGGCTATCCAACTCCTTCAGTGCAAGCCTTCCAATTTTGTATCACAAAGGATGGACTCGGTAAGTGTCACATTCCCAATGGTTGTCCACACACTAACTTAGCTCTCCATGGTGATGGAGGTAGATATGAGGTTTTGGGCTTGCGGGAGATGGGGAGAAGTTGATGGGAGAGGTCAAAACCTGGTGAAAATGGGGTTCTACTATTTATGTGCAACTCTCCCTCATTCTTTACCTGCTGTGTACTGAGCGTTGAATGCCTGTAACAGTGCATTTTAACGCTTGGCAGCTCCCAGCTGACCTTCAGCAGAAAGTGAAGTTGTACATCAACAGCAAGCGAAGAGATTCTGGTTCCTCTACCACTTCCTCTGTGTTGAGCAGTGCTGGCTCGCAGAACCACAAGCACGAGGCTAAGACCATCAAAGTGCCAATCCCAACCTTTCCACCCACAGCCATGGTCTATTCTGTTAACAAAGTTCCTGCAGGTAAATGGAAACCTGAATATTCTCTGCTTTACAATTCCTATTATACTATCTGTACTGTTGTGAAATAATTTAGAATTCTCTGATCTTCTCAGTGGCTTTTAGCATTATTGTATATGCCAAAACATAAGGGACTTGCCTGGTTTTTCCCAAAGGCCATAATTTGACCCATACAACTAACCCTCAACCCACCAAAAACTATCTGGCACCCTCAGATTTTTGAAGCGGCCATGTAGAAGGGTTTCTTTACAGTAATCCCAACGTGTCAGGGCCAAGTATCATGATTTTGTGGTCAAATATTGGGATCTTGGGGAAATCTCCAGGGGCATATACTTTGTGTTTTATAGACAGGCTATACTATAATTTTGCTTGGGATTAGTGAAGGTTGCATGTGCACTGTTCATTGGGTGGCAAGAATTTTGTGATAATGGGTGCTGTCCTTCCATGCCATGATTATAATGGATGTCAAGGCAGGATTTGACGTGTGACTGACATTTTTAAAGCTTTGTCAGCCATGTGTTTGAAATTGGCAATGAGTACAAAATTCTATATTATAAAAGCCATGTTTTTCTGTCCTCTGTTTTTCTCCAACATTTTGACAAGGTAGGAGGTTGATATTTGGTACACATTGCGTGGATGGTGTATACATGCCCAAAATTCTGAAACGTCTGAAAAACAAAAAGGGGTGGTGGGGGAAGGACATGTTTACAAGCTGGTGTAGCTGTTTATAGGTGCTGAGTGTCATTGTAACTTGGAATACCCTGAATAATTGAGGCGCTGAGGCTTCATACAGGAATAGGAATGATAGATTTAAATACTTAACAAGACTTTTTCAGAAATTGAATACCTGAGACCACGTAACCTGCATTTTTCTTTGCCTGGAAAACTTCATTTGACACTCTTGCACAACAACTGCGTGGGTGTCCCTGGTTAAAATTAGCAACAACATATTGTCCCCATCTGTTTCTGGCTGTGTGGGAGGTAGGGAAGTGATGGCCAGCCATTATTACAATTACTCCAGGCACCTTACAAAGCCCACTTGAAATGCCTATCTCCTCTCTAGGCGGAAATAGATGCATCCAATGGGATGCAGGGCACTTTTCCCAGGGACTTCAGAAATTATCATGTGCAGTTATCATGTTCAGGTTGGGGGTGCAGTGGGTTCCAAGAAATTGGCAAGCAGGTAACAACTGACCATTTCAGTGTAAGCGAGTTTCATGGTATTGTCATAAGGATTTATGGAATTTATACCGAGATTTATGGACAAGTGTACACCTGGGGTGGAATTTTCGTCCCACTGCTAGTTACTGCTAATTTAGCAGTACCAGTGTTGGCAATGGTACTGCTGAGTTAGTAGTAACTAGCAGTGAGACGAAAATTCCACCCTTGGTTTACATAGTCATTAGCCCCTTGAATATTGGCTGGACTACATAAAGAATGTGGTTGCTTAAAATTGTAACCTCCATACATGGTATACAAAAGCAGTGAGCATTTGGTAAGTTGGGCATCCTGTAAGGCTAGGTTGCGTGATCAAGAGAGGAATCCAGAACAAATTGTGTTATTAGTTGTTGGTAATATTGATACAAACCAGGAATAACAGGATCACCCATTTGTTCAGGATGTATTATTATCAATCATGCAACTGCACCTGAAAGTATGTAAAGCTCTGGTTTCTGTTATGACCCATGGGATAACAATTTTTCCTACTGACCCATAAAGATATAGTGAACTTTCATGTAGCAGACACATTGGATACAGCAGAAAGTTGCCAGTTAGGGAACTTGCTTTGTGTCAGTGCTGGTTTTGCTCAGAGTTTTGTCACATTTAACCCTTTGTCTCCTGCTCGATTATGCACTCTATGGGTGGGGGTTTAAAAATAGCGCCCTAGGTGAAAATCACTGGATCTGGCACCATTCGTTTTGCTCTCGATTCATGCACAAGCGGGGGCTGAAGCGTCAGAGACCTAAAAACCTGAGTTGCATCTTGAGAGAGCCATCTACTGCCTCATAATATGCTATGCACGAGAAGTCATCCTATTGCAACATCTACGTGTTTTCTTAAGGCGGCTTCCACCCCTCGAAAAAAATCCAGGATAATTCTATATGATTGCCCAGTCCCTCTGATGAACTATGTAAACATTAAGTGTCTGTTTAAAAAATTTTGAATGTCTGGTTTAAAAGGAGGTATTGTGAGTCACCAGGTACAAAAAAAAAGTGGCTCAAGTGGCAAGCAGACACTGCCGAGAGCTCGAAGCACCCGACCAATTAGGAGCGAGGCCACTTTCACGGGCGCAATGGTGCCAGGGAAGTTTGCCTACCCCTCACAGATCTTTCAGATTTTTTTCCCTGGCAAAAAGTAACGTCACATAATTTCGGGAATTTTTAAATGGTTTTCAGCTGCACGTCCACTTAGAGGGAAACATGTGGCAGGGGGCTGTGTGTGTTTAAATTCGTGCAGTAAGTGTTTGTTTACTATGACTGAAGCAGTTTGGAGGAGGGGATATGGTGTCCGACTGCTAATCGGGAGGTCCTGGGATCAAATCCCGGGGCCGGCAACTCTGACCGTGGTTTTCTGTGGTTTCCCACGGTCCTTCCAGGAAAATTCCGGAGTTGCTTCCGTAATTAATAGGCCACAGCCGCTTCCTTCCGTCCCTATCCTATCCCAAAGAGCACAGTAAAATGAAAAGCAAAGAGTTCCAGGCAAAAACAAAACTTCCCCCCTAAAGAGCTGATGGCTGATATAACGGGGTATGAATTATTATTATATTATGTTTGTTTACTATGAATGAGCCCTTTGGGCTATGACGTCATGCCATTAATGTATACATGTTCAGCATGGAACATTTTTACAGAACAGAGCAACTTTGCTATAGATAAGTTTTGCTGCAGTAACCATTCAACAGAAAAAATACCGCCTTGCCTAAGTCCCGCCACAAACAGGGGAATTTGGGAGCAACTTATTGCCTGCCCACCCACCCAGGACGGCAAAGCACATGCGCTCTCCTCGGGCAATGTGCGCGTGCAGATTTCTTGCAGCCAAGAAATTTGGAGCCAATCTGGGCGTGGTGGCATGGGCTGGATTGGGCCGCGACACTTGTATCATCAGTTCAAAAAGAATTGTCCCAGTCATCCTGATGTGTGTGCTGCCCGCTCGACACACACCATGTAACTTACATGGTGTGTGTCGAGCGGCCAGCCCACACGTCAGGATGACTGGGACAGTTCTTTTTGCACTGTTGATACACTACCGGGCATAATAGCATATCATAAATGTAAACAACGGCTTTGGTGTTACATGGCAACTGGGCGTGTTCGGATATCAGCTTATGGAGAGTGCTTAGCGTTCTTTCTATTGTTGCCACTGTTTAGAGGTAGCGATGGGTCTGCAGGCTTACTAAAAAAAATATATATAATTGATACCCCATTATCAGCCCTTTAGGCTTTATTAGGGGGGGATTTCTCCCAATTTTTTTGTCTGGAACTCTTTCCATTTTTACTATACTTTTCATCGGAATTGAGGCAAGGATAGGTAAGGAAGGAAGCGGCTGTGGCCTATAATTACGGTAACGACTCTGGAATTATCCTGCGGTGACCATGGGAAACCACAGAAAACCATGATCAGGGTCGCCGGCCTCCGGGATTCGAACCCAGGACCTCCCGATTAGCAGTCGGACACCATACCACTACACCACTACTGCTTCGGTCTGCAGGCTTACTAATGCATGGCATCGGCATAAGCGGGCAGAGGGGACATTCTTTTGAGAAGGCGCTTTGTTATTATCACACTATCGTCACTTCCCACAATGATGGAGTTACAGAATGGCCGGAAAGATGAGAGGGATGTTCTAGTAGTTGGTTGTTATGTCTGGTGGTTACTACGGTACTATGTTGATGTTGATCGTGACTGGGAAATAAATCAGTTATTTTCAAAACGTTCTGAGAGTCAGACCTGAATCTCACAAGATGAAGAAATCCAACATTTCAGATGCTAACAGTAATTCAGAACGAAAATGTGTTCCGTACCCAATCCACCCTCTTTCACACCCTTTCACCTGTTACACTGGACTTGATTGGGAGTGCATGACATTCAATGTGGACCTTATATTAAATTGGCAGACAAGAGCATACCGGACTCCTTCCCGATTAGTCAGTAACTCCATCCTGACTTGTGCTGGAAAGTGACGATAGTGTGATAATGACAAAGCGCCTTCTCAAAATAATATCCCCTCAGCCCGTTTATTTCGATGCCATGCATTAGTAAGCCTGCAGACCCGTCGCTAGGTCGCCCGGCATCAATCACTACCTGTAAACAGTGGCTATAGAAAGAATGCTAAGCACTCTCCATATGCCGATGTCCGAACACTCCGGTTGCCAGGTAAATGCCAAAGCCGTTATTTACATTGATGATATGCTATTATGCCCGGTACTGTACCCTCTAGCGGGCAACATGAATAGTTGGATATGTGCATGTAAGTTGCCTCCCTCCCACATTTCCCTGTTTGTGGCAGGCCTAAAGGTCTGTTCTCAAAGCACCTTTTTTTTACAAAAAATTGTGCTGTGACAGCACTACCTTGCTGCAGCTGGGAGGGGTCAATTGCAGGAGTTGGGAATGCTACAGTGGGCAAAAACTCTGACAGCACAATACACTTGTAGCATTCCGGGCAGGAATCCGACTGGCATTCTACAGCAAAAGGGGAGGGGCTCCTGCCTCCTATCGACCAATCAGCTTGCAGATCGAGGTCACTTGTTTTACCCTTCCATATGAAAATGCCAACTTATGGCTGGTTAGTATAATATAATAATAATAATAATAATAATAATAATAATGGGTTTAGTGCTCCACCCAATGGGCATCCGGCACAGTACCTTTTTTTGCTTTGTAGTACAGCTAGTATAAGATGGTCCTTTTACCATAACGCCTGGGTACCACGAGCGATAGGGAAAGTGACAGGAGGGGATGTGCAAGGTGCAGTGCAGTACAGTTGCTTAGGTCATTTTGTGAACTCCCCCAGGTGGTTTAGTCAATTGGAAATACCACCTGAGATAAAGTCAGAGATGGCCTTAAACTCTGCACGAGATGAAGGGGGTGTCCCCAGGCAGGATTTGATCCCGGGACCTTAACATCCATGGGCGCATACGTTACCGCAGTACCACTTCGGGTTGGGCCTATAGTAAAAGCAAGGCTCATTGCCAGAAGGCAGCTTTGCACTCTGTATGGGAAATTTACTTGTGAACAAATAAACGCCGTAACTATTTCAAGTATCCCTTTCAAGTAAAGTATGCGTAGACTGACTTCAAACAAGTAGTGAAACCTGACTGTAGCAGAACCTGTGGAACACAGAAATGATCTGCATTTTTACTTCCCTGTTAAAGTCTAGTGGAATTAAGTAATTAACAGATGTTTGACAACTTCTGTGAACTAGGGTTGGAATTCTTGTCTCACTGATAGTGACTGCTAACTTATCAGTACCATTGCCAACACTGGTACTGCTAGGGACGAAAATTCCACCCCAGAACTGGAGGTGAAAAACTGACGTGAACAGCATGCAGACAAGAAAAATCTGGCTCATTGGTAGAAATATGATGGCAGGCCTACAAATTTGGTGTTAACCCTTTGATGGCAGTGGATATTTCTTGCATGCCCACAATATTATAATACTTTTTTGTTGGGGTATTTTAATGAGTTGATGGGGAAACTACAGATGGAGTAAAATGTATTCACTGGTATCAACATCAGTTTCAACCATGATCTTAGATACTCAGGTCTGGTCACTCCCACCTACCCCTTGCCAGGGCGTTTTGCATGAGGTGCTCACCTGAGAGTGCCATGAGACAGCTTTTCACTGCCGAATTATGTGGCGACCCTACTGGACTACGCTGAACTTTATAGGCACAAAGGGAAGCGCTACATTGGGGGACCCAACATGGTCGCCGGCGGCCATATTGGGCGGCCATGTAGTGGCTTCCCTTCTACCTAAGTTCAGCGTAGTCCAGTAGGATCGCCACATAATTCAGCAGTGAAAAGCTGTCTCATGGCGCTCTCAGGTGAGCACCTCATGCAAAACACCCCGGGAGGTGATAAGATAAGAGTGTAGGGGTAGTGTCCGTGGGCTGGTTTCAACTGTTTCCTATGACATGAAACCATATATGATATCACTACTCTTTTTGATTTGTCTGTGCTAATTGTTCTATATTTTTGTTCTCCAGTTGTTATCCAAAACTTCAAAAAATTGTACCACACTAAAATAATTATAGTACCCTACACTGGTCGTTTCAAATCACCCACACCAGTAGTGTAATGCTAACCTCTGGCTAAGGCTGAATAGCATTAGATTGCATAAAGTTCGGGTTTTCCCCAACAGGGTTTGGTAGATGAGAACACTTCACTCTACTTTCAAATCTATAGGTGTGGAGACCTACTCAGCACATTAGTGTGTAGTTAAATTTTGGCAATGTATTTACATCTGGCATGAACCAGAAGCCTGATAGTTTGGATTGAACCAGTGCTAGGATGAGGATGAGGAAGAGATGAGGAAAGGATGGCCAGCAACTGCTAGCTGTAATGAAGAGCAAAGTTCAGCATTTTGGGTTACTGGGTGGTAGGAGTCAGAGGTGAAGTCTAAAGGGAGAGTTAAGGGCTGACTGCAATCGAATGCCTGATTTATTGAACAGTGGTTTTCTGGAGTTGGGGAGGTACTGTGGTAGCTACTGTATTACCCCCACAACCTGCTTCATCCTGGTTAAACGTCGTTGACCAGATTTTAGAAAATGTAGGGTAGCCCTATCAGCATGCCAATATAAGGCATTACAGGGTAAAAAGTAGGAAGTTGAGAATCACTGCTTGGGACTTGTAGCAGAAGCATGTATGTTCTGCCTGCTTGTATGCATGGTACTTGGCATCAGGTGTAAAGTCAGATTAAAACTTTCTTAATGAAGGGCCGAGAGTTCTGTCAACCAGACAATGACTTCTTTCCATGGGAACCGTTTGGGATCCTGCTGCTTTCGGAGGGAGCCTTTGAATTCACTCTAGATATATCGAAGTTTCCTAGCAAAATGTTACAGTAGACATCATGGAACTTGGCTAGTACCAAGAGCTAAGTTATTAGCTCTTGCTAGTACTCTCTGAAACTACTGACACTCAGCTCAATGTGTATAATGGTTGTGAGAATGTTTTCAAGTTTAAGATCAGTGATGTGAAATTTCTTGAACAAAGGTTATGGGGAGGCATGACACTTTATTTTTTTGCACAGTGCTTCTCACAATGTAATGTGCAATGCTGTTCAGTTTAGACTAACACCTTGTGTTCATATTTCCTCAGAAAGAGAAGAAGAAAGGAATACGAAGGCTGTTGACATTGTGTCAGCTGCGATAATGGCAAAGGTGCTGGAGGAGAGGGAGAAGGAACGGGGCATGCAGAGGCACTGCGGGACATGCAAATGCTGTAGCATAGGGGGAGGATGGGGTGGTGGAGGGTGGGTGGCAACTGGAGGAGGAATCAGACACTTTCCAAATAGGACCCACCCCCTTCCACCCCTGCCCCCTCCTGCTGTGGTGGACAAAGGGACACAAACTCTCCCATCCTATGTGGGTGAACGGAGTATGTCACGTTGCATCTATTGCAGTGGGGTTAAGAGTGAGAAGGGTAGAATGCAGCTTAGAGGAAAGAGCACAGGGACTCCTACCGTGCACAACGGAGCAGTTCAGATGCCCAGAAGTAGGACAGCATCTGCTTCCTCCAGCAGTGACTCACAGCCAGTCAGTGCATCTGCATCACCTCCTCGCCACAACAACAGAAGATGGAATCGCACTGGATCTGTCACTAGTACAGAGACTGAAATTTAAAATGTTTTGAGTAAGGGAGTGTGGACTGTTCCTATAATCGCCTTATTACCAAAGGTTGATATGACAAGTGAATCTCTTGTTTAAAATGCTTCTTGCAAGTCAATTGTGAACTTGACAAATTGGCACACACTGGTTTCTTTCCCCAACCTGTAAAATCCTTTGTTCCCTGTCTTCCACATCCTCTTTCTTACATGAAAAATACCCACTGTCTTCCTCTTGTTAGACATCCATCTAGAGACAAGACTGATTGTTGCACTCTCACTCTGTTGGGGGATACAATTTCTACAGTTTATATGTATTGTATGTTTTATGGACCTATCCCACCATGGCGAAAAGAAAATAACTTGGTTCTAGTCAGAACCAGCGACAGTATTACTTTTATGTTGTACCCCCACCCTTTATGTGGAGGAGTGCCTGTGTAAATCTCACATTTATCATTAAATTATGCTGAGGACAAACACCCGCATTTGTTCAGTTCTTGTAGTTATTCAATGACACGAGTGAGGCAGCATGTTCACATTGGTATGTAATCTAAATACTGAAACATAGCTTGACCTCCAGTCTCCTGCATAATGTGTCTGGAGTCGAGTTCTGGCAGCAGCATGTGAGGAGACCTCTTGGCATAAGTGGCTTGGCTGTTGGAGACATCTGCATGGCCTTCATGCACCCCTATCAATGTCTGTCAATTGTGACATTTTCAGTTTTCAGCTGTTCTAGGACAAGAACATTCAACTGGCAGGGGTGGGAGCATGTTACTGGGACCTGTTGAATCCCTGAAGAGCTCCAACTAGTTCACTGGTTCTGCTTTTTCCCAAATGCAATTGTACAGTATGTGGTAGAGTAAGCGTGTAAGCCTTGTACCCTTGTTGGCTATTCTTTCCTTCCGTATGCCATCGGAAGGGAGAGCAGCAGCTTGCCAATGCTGGGGCAGGTTTTATTTTGGTTGCTGGCAAGGATGTGTGGATGCAGGCCGCTGTTGGGACCCCATACTGACTTTTACCTACTGTATTGGCTGAAGGATAGGCATGTATCCAGCAGGAAGGAAGGTTAAGTCCGAGGTGGTACTCACTCGACTGTAAAGTTTATACCGGAGTACCAAATTCAAGGAGTACTTGGGAGTACCTAAGGAGTACCTGGGAGTAGCAAGGAGTAGACCTACCCAGGAGCATCAATGAACGCCTTAGAGCACTTTCAGTTTATATTCAGCCACGTATATGCATTAGCATACCGAATATCAGGACTGTACAAGTTGCATACTGTGGTGACGAAAAGCTGTTGGCCAGAGGGAGCGCACTACCTACTTCCCTTGCGTGATGTCATTAGGCACACCACAGGCAGGCGCGGGGAATATGAATTTACACGCAGTTGAATGTAGTGTTGGCAGAAACACAGGCTATTATTATTATGTGGAAGTGTGCCGGGACCAGCTTTTAAAGTCTGCTTTTATCAAGATCTGTTATAGACGAGGTTGTTATATCCGGATTCAACTATATGATGATGATGATGATGATAGTTGAATCCGGATATAACAGCCTCGGCTGTAACAGACTTTCGGTTATAACAGACTGGAAAGGCTGGTCCCTCCATACTTCCATAAGGCCCTGTGTATTTTACTCCCGATATAAGAGACTAATACACCTCATCTCAACTATAACAAACCTTTATTTTTTTTTGCTCCTTGGTGGAAAAATATGCTGTTTTTGATTATTTAACTACGGTACCTTTCCCAAGCGAGGAAAGCACTGCATAATGGAGCAGGGGTGATTTTCCCACCTGTCACTGATCTAGCTAACACTTGCCGAAAAGGTCAAATTCAGACCTTTTCTGGTATAGTTGACAAGGACGAGATGCCATAAAAATGACGGATTTTTTGGTGGTCCAGCCTAAGTTACGGGTGAGTTAATTTGTCATGTTTGTGGATAATTTCATTAATCAGTGTGCATTATAAGCATATACAGGGTTCGGAAAAACCTACCGTCGCTTTGGGAAATGATAGATGGGTTCCAGGCGATCACGTTGAGTATGCAACATGGGTCTCCGATGCATAGTTACCGAGATTGCCTTGTGTTTGAAGCACATTATCTGGGTAACTGCGTTGGTGACCCATGTTGCACATACTCAAAGTGATCGCCTAGAACTCCTCTATCATTTCCCAAAGCGATGGTAGTTTAAATTTCCGAACCCTGTGCAAGTCAGAAAACTTGAGTTTTCGCTGCAAAAGTGGTGATTTGGCTATAACATTCATCAAGAATGAAATTCAATGGGAAATTTTTTTACCGGCGTTTCTCATGCAATATTTACGAGTACTTTCAAAATAATATTATTGGTAGTTCCCCACACCTCAAATACTGTATTACCAGCAGTTGGTTACTAAACTACGTAGCCTACACGACATTATTTTCACTTTTTAAATTACAACATAGAAATGACAAGTTGAATAACCTGTAAGAGGTAGCGCAGGAAGGGGAAAAAAAGACACTCGAAAATAGAAGAAAATCATGGAGGTGCCGGGTATCGAACCTGGGACCTTCACATGCAAAGCAAACGCTCTATCACTGAGCTACACCCCTACTTCGCAGGAGTTATTATTGCTTCATTACGAGGGGACCTATGAACATGTTCTTAACACATCATTTTAAACATAATTGCATGTAGGGTGACACCATTTCCGAATCTCCAAAAAGAAGGGCATAGATGCTCTGTATAGGCTGTGTACAATACACAATATTATACTAATAAATTTTTTACTGCATCATAACCGAATCTACGATTTCATACGTCGTATTTAATGTGTCTGTCTCTATGAAGTGAGTGATGGCCAATAGTTTCACATACCGTCAAGCGGGGTTACTTAAGCCACTTTTCAATTTCAGACATCTGCCAATTCAAGAGCATTGACTTTAGAGATTAACTTATTGTTGTAAAACATGGGTCTACAGTTACGGTCGACGTATACATGGATGAAAGTTTCCTACAACATGTATGATAAAAACAACAAAAAAAAGAAGGGGTGGCTTAAGTTACCCCCTGATATGGGGTAACTTAAGCCCGCAGGAAGAATTCAGTGTTTCGCTTATGTTAGACGTTGACACGGTAACAAAGTCCGTTCACAGGGCGAAAATAAACATTTGCATATTGCTCCAGAAATTTATTGTTCGAAATTTCAGTTCATATAAGGGAAAGTATGGCGGCCTCTCTTTATATGCTCACCGGCTGTACAGAACAAAAAATATTTCTGATATGTGAACATACATTTCATCATCAACAATGTTCCCAACTAGGCAACTACTAGGGCTGTGCGATATCCGAAAAAATATCGAATCGAAGTCGATATATCGAAAATCGAAAAACCGACATCGAAAACCGTAAAATATCGCAAACCGACACCGAACCGACATCGAAAAATATCGCAAATCGACATCGAACCGACATCGCGATATTCGATACATCGCACATGCCAAGCGTCGGATATCGCAACTTCGATATTAGGAAAATATCACATCGACAGTCGATGTATCGAAATATCGCACAGCCCTAGCAACTATACTCTCCTGACCCCCAGAAGCTAATCCCCGCACTTCTTGCCAGGCTTGGAACAAGTGGCCTATGTTACCCCGTTGTCCCCGTACATGACGCAACAATTAATTTTTAAGTATATATTGACACCAAAATGAAACTTTAAGCTATGCAGTATAACTACCTTAAAAGGACTGTTGCAGGTTATGTTTCATCATCTTTATAGCGAATTAAATTCAAACAGATGATGTTGGCGATGAAAGTTACGTAGGGTATAAATTTATGATGCAATTATCCTAAACATAATTAAGATTTTACAAAGTTACCTTTGACACAAACACAATATTCAAATATGCAGTCCAAAACTACACTAAAATATGGAACTTATGTCACGAAAAATAACAATTCAACTCAAAACAATGTTGCCAAAATCAGTGTCCGAAATTTACGCAGCAAAATGGCTTAAGTTACCCACCCGTCCTAAGTAACCCCGTTGGACGGTACTTTATTTTATTAACCCCATTGAGAGGGTATCGCTCTTTTAGGAGAGTGGAACACCACCATATTTGTCGTTTTTCTAGTTTTTCTTCAACTCTGGGCAGGGAAGAAATGACATGGGGTAGGAATGGGGATTTTTGGGGAGGAGACACGGGCGCAAGTGCAATGTCTGAAACTGGGTCATGCGCAGTCTCCCTGGAGGTTAGGTTGCCAGACGCCTCCAATGTGCGGGTGAGAGACCCTCCTGACCAGGCAAAAGGGAACTCCAGGGCGAGGTTCAAACCCGAGACCTTTCACACAGAAAGCTGAGTGGTTACCATCTCGGCCACCACGCCTTCCCAAATAATAACTCTTACGAGTCCTTATTTCACACTTACTAATGTTACGAGCTTGATTGGCGATTAATTGGGATTAGGATTGGGGACTGGGATTGGGGGATAAGTTCATTGCCGGACCCTATGATGGGCAGTGCCGTCTTACCGTATGGGCACGATGGGCACTTGCCCGGGGGCCCCAGGCGTTTAGGGGCCTCAGGCGACAAGCTGTAAAAAAAAATTAAAATTTTTTTTTTTTAAATTAAAAAACCGTACGATCCTATATACTAGAGAACTTGTACTCTAAAATTAGAAAATTAAGAGTCATTTTATTCACCTCATCATTAGGACCAGACCTAAGAGTAAAGAAGGATAGTAGGAGGACTTCTTGGAAAACTGCACTGTACCGCCGCTTTCACTTTTGCCATGGGCCCTTCTGAGAAGGTTGGGATGGGTTCACAGATGCATCCCATCTGGGAAAGCTCAAAGCTGGGACCTGCAATAATTTTTGGAGCCAGTTACAGCGGGAGGTCAGCCTGCTCGAAAGAATTCTTTGCCTACATGGCTATACTGTAAATTTCAAACCAAGAGCATCATTGGTGAGTTTCCTATGGAGCATCAATTTTTAATTATCTTCTAATGCTCTCTTGGTGCTTTTTAGCAACAAAAAAGTATCAAAAGCGCATTAAAAATTGACGCTCCATGAGAGACTAATCAGTGATGCTCTTTTAATGTTTTGTGATTTACAATGTAGCAGTGACACTTGACAAATAGAATCCTTCCTGTTCCTCTAACGACTTAAAACAGCGCTGCTAGAAAATAAAGGACATAATTATTATGACCCTTTGGGTCAGTTGGAACTTGGGATATGAACTATGCGCGTTGAAGATCAATATATTGCTGTGATGTGAGATCATTTGATGAGACTTTGGAAAAAATGGGACAATGTGGCGGCGAGTAAAGGTCAGGATTGCATTGTTTTGTGCTGTTTTATCAATATTATTACATTAGTAGGGCTGTCCCCGAGCTGCGCAAAGAATCTCCAAGTGATATACGATATAAAGATATCACGAAAAAAATACGTACTTTACTTCCGAGAATTATCCATGCTAATGAATTCACCGGTGTGCCCGGAAAATCAGAAAACCCAGCAGAATGGCCCCAGATATACATATTAGCTATTCACCCATTTAAATGAACTGTGGTATACCTAATAATGGGAGGCATGTGGTCACCATATTATGGGTGAGCCATAGCCCCATAGGCCACGTGCCCTCCATGACACTACTTATTTTCTGTTCCAATTTCAACTACTACTAGTAGACTATTTGTTCATATTGATTAACCACTGATACAAATAAATTCAGCAGTATATTTAAAATACACATTTTTTATTTTATCGACCATTTACTACATTTTTTTCTTGTGAGGGATTATGTAGCAAGGGGGTGGGGGGGGCCCAGTGCCCTGCTTTGCCCGGGAGCCTGTCGTGCAGTTAAGACGACTCTGATGATGGGGGTTAGGGGCACTCTAATCAAGGCGATTTGATCCAGACACAGTATTTATTAACAGGCACAATATTATTTTATTAATGGCATAACAATGGGCGTTACAAGTTACATAGACAACATAGACTACACAGACACTACATAGGGTGACCACCCCTGCTATGGCCGGACATGGGGTTGGGCCTCAATTGGCAGCACACTCTACAAGATTGTTCCTGTCATACTCACTGCTGACTCGGCGGTGGCATCATCTCGGGCTGCAGGGTTAGCTCAGGACTCTTAACTACTCTTCTCTCTGGTCTCCGCACTGATCCAGATGACTGACTGATCGACTGACGACTCTTGACTGCTCTGACTGACTAACGGCTGCTTACTCCTTACTCTGGACTCCGGACTGCTGACTGCTCCTCCTCTGGTCCCATCTTGGCCCATGGCCCCATCTGGCCTCTTCTGTTTCCTCTCTCAAGTCTGCTCCAGACTAACTGACTGCTTGATGAAATAACCTCTTTTTGGCCGTCTGGGTTAGTTTTTGTAGCCCTCCCTGTATGGTTCCTTGTGTTGGGGTCTGTATATGGCCCAGATCAGTCCTACTTTCTCCTTCCTTTTCCCATTCTCAGGGCTTTCGGTCACTGACTCCATTACCCATGATGTTTCTTGCTTATTTGGGACATTACGGGNGAGAGAGAGAGAGAGAGAGAGAGAGAGAGAGAGAGAGCCTGGATAATTCTGCCCCCACCACACTAATGTCACACTACTTAATTTCTGATTTCTTTCATTCCTCTTGCTCCATCTGCTTTTACACTATCTGATTTTTTCGATAATCCACCCATTTACTCAGCTTGAATGTTGTATAGTTAGGGCTATGTACAATTATGTAAATCCCTTTAACAGTGATTATAACGACAAAAATGACAATGATGAGGGCGGCACTGAGGCGAAGTGGTTCGCGCCACAGCCTTCCACCTCTAAGGTCCCGAGTTCGATCCCCGGGTCGGACAGAGGATACTTATGTGGATAGAGTTTTGATGGGTTCTCTCCGTGTTAGCGTGGGTTTTCTCGGGTTCTCCCCTTTCCTCCCACTATCAAAATCCATCATAGCAAAGGCAATGATTAAAGACGGTCAATTAAAAGATGATCCCCTAAAAAGCCCAAGGAGGCTTATCACGGGGTATCCATTATTAATGACAATGACGATGTTGATTAACATTTACTTTATTGCTGATATAATTTTTTTAATTTGACATAATACCACTACAATATTGTGCAGGCAAAGAGCATTTCACACCAGCTGTAGTCTTTGTGAGTTGCACTGTTGAGTGTGCTTGTATTATTGTCAGATGTTTAAAAAGGCCCTTGCAGTTGTGCTCTAACACTCAATGTTATTAACTTATTCAGCATTTTCGCTTGAAACATAGTGGACATATAAACTTTTGATAGCCACCTAGTACCAATTGGGAATTTACTCTCGGTAATACTGTGAAACCGGCCTGTAATAGATCTACACCCTGGATAGTGGAAACCTATTCATTACAAAAAAATTGTTTGGTCGCAGCAGATGATATTCCGTTTATCTTACATACGTTAACGTTAACGTTTACATACGTTTGTCTTACATAATGGAACCTGTCCAGTAATAAAATAAATAAATAATAATGAATACCCCATGACAGACCTCCTTGGGCCTCTTAGGGATCTTCTTTTAAATACCCAACTTTAATCATTGGCTGCGCTGTGATGGATTTTGATAGTGGGAGGAAACGGGAGAACCCCGAGAAAACTCACGCGAACACGGAGAGAACCCATCGAAACTCTCTCCACATAAGTATCCTCCGTCTGACCCGGGGATCGAACTCTGGACCTTAGAGGTGGAAGGCTGCGGCGCTAACCACTTATTGTATATTATTGATTGTTAACTTCGAGGTTAACCTGATTCTACTGTTAACCTGTTATACCTGTTAACTGCATTATTTTATTAGTCACAATAATTCTATTCCAACAAGCGCACATAAACCATAACATCATGTGCAATAATGCAACTATAGCCTACCCACTTGGATAGAGTTGTTGTTGATTGTATTATTGATTGTGTTTTTAAAAATCTGCTCACTACTATGTCTATTGTTACTGCCATTGCCATGCTTGGCACCACTACTAGTAGCCGTTGTAAATTCGAGTCATCTGTGATATTTTTGCCTGGTAAGCTTATCGTGCGATTGAAGTGGGATTTTTCTGCGCAATACCCTTACTCGACATTGTGGCTTTATAGCATTGGCATATTACTCAGCCCACATTACAGGGTGGTCTAGAATCAACGAATGGTACAGGAAGCCACAATGCCATATTGCATAGAAAAATCATACTCAAATAGCACATTAAGCTTACCAGGCAAAAATATCACAGATGACTCGAATTTACAACGGCTACTAGTAGTGGTGCCAAGCATGGCAATGGCAGTAACAATAGACATAGTAGAGAGCAAATTTTTAAAAACACAAACAATAATACTATCAACAACAACTCTATCCAAGTGGGTAGGCTATAGTTGCATTATTGCACATGCTGTTATGGTTTATGACTTTATGTGCAGCTGTTGGAATAGAATTGTGACTAATAAAATAATGCAAAATGTTCATAGCAATGACATCCTTGAATGATTGTATGGAATAAGCAGTTTTTGCTCATCATGCTAGATTGCTAGAAGAGTAATGCCCGTTCTTTTGAAACAGAAAATTGGTTTAGCACATAGGTTTAAAAACAAGGTACAGTTGTGACATCCCACTCTCGGGGTGGAGGGGGAGGAAAGGGGGGGGGGGAGGGGAAATTTTTTGGAAATTTTTAAGACACCTGCTTAATGGGAGGGGGCGGTAACTTTTTTCGAAGAAAAAAGTCAATAAAATGATCAAGTGGCTTCGCTTGTGTTGTCCATCCCGGCAGCCCCCACCCTACACACGCCCATTGTCCCTATACATTTGTCTTATACCAGGGAGTTCCATTCTCAAACCTATCACCCTTCCAAATATTTAAACCTACAATTTAAATTATAGATCCAATAAATTCACCAGCACATGCAAATTAATCAGCACACTTTTTAGGGCATTTCCAATGGTTTGTTGCAGCCTGACCTTTGACCTGAAAGGCCCTAATATTAGGTTTTTGGTCTCGGGCCAGGCCCTACCTCGGTCTCCATCTGTCGGGTCTCTCGTAATGAGACTGTACAGAGCACAGTACATAGATATACAGTATATATCTCCATGTGAACAAGGATGCCCCTAACCTATACTAGCATACTAGCGGGGCGGGGGTGGAAAGGGGGGAATATGTAAGGTGAAAGAGACAGGAAGGTGACCAGGCCGACACGAGAATTTGCCTATCTAAAACCGCGTCGAACGATCTGCGCATCTCCACCCACAGCAGAAGCGGATGGGGATTTATTATTTTATTAATCCATAGAGCAATGCCACGAAACGGCGATGCCGAATGTCCGTCCTGATGACCCCAAGAGGTGACCACTCGCCTACGTCACATTCATACTGGGGCATCCTTGGTCACATGGAGAGATATACTGTATCATTAGCTCTTGACTGTATATATATGTACTGTGCTCTGTACAGTCTCATTACGAGAGACCCGACAGATGGAGACCGAGGTAGGGCCTGGCCAGAGACCAAAAACCTAATATTAGGGCCTTTCAGGTCAAAGGTTAGGCTGCAACAAACCATTGGAAATGCCCTAAAAAGTGTGCTGATTAATTTGCATGTGCTGGTGAATTTATTGGATCTATAGTTTAAATTGTAGGTTTAAATATTTGGAGGGGTGATAGGTTTGAGAATGGAACTCCCTGGTATAAGACAAATGTAGGGACAATGGGGTGTGTAGGGTGGGGGCTGCCGGGATGGACAACACAAGCGAAGCCACTTGATCATTTTATTGACTTTTTATTTCTTTGACTTTTTTCTTCGAAAAAAGGTACCGCCCCCTCCCATTAAGCAGGTGTCTTAAAAATTTCCAAAAAAAATTCGACAATTTTGACATGTTTTTCTCTGCATAAAACTCCATGACAGTCAAGTTAAAATGTTTAACTCGAACGAATACTTGAGTAACGTATTTTAATGTTTAGAGGCAATCACATGCTATAAAATTGAAGCCTTTTTCATTCTAAATTTCCTTCATAATATACTGAAGACCTGGCCAACTTCCCTTCTGCACACCGTAATTACTCGTAATTGACCTGGAATCTCAACAAGGAAGAATTTATTGAGGGATAATTAAGGTTCTTTATTAGCAAGCTTGTTTTTGTTTTTTCCGATCCACAGATACGGGCACAACACGCATTATATGAAAAAAGTTAATCTGCATAATCGCACATACGAGATGTAGAGAGTAGATTCTGCTAGGTATATGGCGGTGATGATGGTGTTGCAATATTCCTTCGAGCGTTCTTCTCTGTATTTCTTGCTCCTCCTCCAGGCGGTTTATGTGAACAGGAGCTCTGTCCTGCATCTGAGGTTCATGATAATAAGAGAGATTGGGGGGGNAGGGGGGGGGAATGGATTGCTTACTGCAGCAACCAATTTAATATGTTGCTTTATTGCACTTATCAAGACTGCATGCACTTGTAGTCATTGTTGTCTCTATATTTAAACTGGTGGCTGAAGTAACAATCTACATATTGTTGTGTGGACTTGAGCAGTTTGGCGCGGAGAATTTTCTCGCAATGGCGAGACTTTCGCTACAGGAATGTGTTACATTACTCGCCAACTTACGTATATGACTGAGATGTAACCTAATATTTCAAAATTTTACAGATGCGACTAATGGATGACGCAGTAATCGCATAATTTCTTGTCTCGTATTTGCAGATAATATTTTACCTACTTCACTGGTCTTCGAGTCTGTTATAACAGTGAGTTTGTTATACCAGAGGATGCTATATCTGGAGTCAACAACGACACCACCAACAACAATATTACATAATAATAATGTACCTTCAACATCAAGGTATTTGAAAAAATAAGGAACTTTTTACGGAAGGTACTTGGCAAAGTCTATAGACTTGGAGCAAAGTTTGGGTATACACCGATCTAGGGCGGAGATAGGCATGTTAATGAAAGGTTGAGAGGCAATCAATCAATTGCAAAGGCGACCGAGTGAAGGTCGATCCATTCCTGACCGCGTCTGTTCGTCCATAAGTGAAGCCTTTGTGCCGGGACTTGACTTCACAGCACTCATTACATTGCACACATATGCTGATGCATGGTTGTGCCCTAGGGGCAGCAGCTTTTCGGGATCAAAAAGCTTCCCCCCTGCTCGCCGATTATGTATCCGGTTTACGTCCCGACCGACATCAAAGGGGGAAAAAAACATCCAGAAATATGCTTTGAAGATAGCTAATATGTCATAGTAACCCCTTTGTACACCATAAGCGCAGATTTTCTTTCGATGCAGGCTATAATACCCTCTGTATTTTAAGCAATTACTTTGAAAAGCACGCCTGAAATTATCGGATTTTTATCAACTACAACGCAATATCCTATAATACACTCTCTTACCCACTAACATATTATGCATATTATGTCAGTACCAATTACTCATGTTGGCCATTAGTCCTCTGGTGGGTATGTCAGCCGCACATACATAATAAGCCTGATACACCGCACTCTTTGTTGTGGTTTCTTTTCAAAATCCCACCCAGTGCATTATATTCATACACTATATATATGTATTGATAAAACCTACACTGTACTATAGTGCATGCATATCTTGAGTACCCTCCAAATGGAAAGGAAAGACGAGAGCAGGCTCGTGACAATGTGCGGGATATTCGATTGGCCTGCCCTAATTACGCTTTATACCCCGCTGCTGGGATCGGGGGCATTTTAATTAATCCCCCACATAACTATACGAGATGTGAAGGGGGTTCAAAACACGCAAATACCTTTTATCAGTGAACATGACAAATTCCAGGGATGTACCAGTACCTTTTTTTTTTGGCGGGTAACATTTCCATAACCATTCTCCAGTTGATTTTATAAAATAGGCTGAAACCTACGAGCTTCACTTTAATTTTGGTGCAGTATTAAAATAATACACTATATTGTTGTTGGAAGCTGGATTGTACAGTACAGAACTCGGCTACTCTACGCATGCTGCATACCTGACGCCTGAGGCATATCAACCTGCTCAGCACAGCACAACATTATTTTGAACCCCACTTATTCAAAGCCGTTGGCAAGTTAGCAGTCCAAATATGCACAAAAGCAGTTAAAGCAATCCTATCATCCCACGCAAAAGTTGCATTGTTGAATAAACTGGGTAAAACCCTGGGAAAGTGCACCCGTTTAACGACGTCAAGCCCGGGGACACCATTCGATATGTCTCCAGTACGAATAAAAAAAAAAAAAACGAGATGGGGGGGAATGGGCAAAGTTTTCTCGTTGCCTGCAAGAGCCGGCGGCGAGTTCTCCGTGTAATTTTCTGTATAACATTTGTCGCGCTTCCCGTCACAAAATGGTCGCCCCGGGACTTTGCGCACCACCGCGACTTAGAATCCAGCCAATGCAACAACCATGCTGACCTCTTTTTTTTTCTCTGCCATGATTGGGAATGAACTTTGGCGCAAATAACCTAGCACGATAGAAAGGTGTGAGGTGAAGAGGAGGGGGAAATGAAGGAGAGCGATTGACGTGCACCGGAAGTGCTGGGGGGCAGGAAGGGCCAATCTCCATCCATCCAGGTGAGCCCAGCCAGGTAAGCAACGGCCTTCGGAATGTGGGCTGGTCTGGCTTTTGGCCTGGTAGTGCCAGTTTAAACCCTTGTTTCCAAAACTCCCATCCATCATCCATGCAGTTGGATCCCTTCGCCGCAGCTGGATGCAAGTACAGTGCTTGCATGATGGGGCCGTCACGGGGCCTTCGTTCCGCTCTTGTGCTGCTTCCACTCTGCCACAAGAGCCAGATTAATCGCGTATTGGCACACAAACAGGCCTGGTGTAGTCTGAATCAGACGTAGAGGTCGGGATGGAGCTAAGGACTGAAGAGGACGCTTCTGAGGAGGTGCAGGACCAAGTGGCGGAACCAAAAGCGCCCTTAGCACAAGTCAGCAGTTCTTCCAAAGAAGCTCCTTCTGAACCTCCGGATTCGCCAGGAAGCCACGATTCAGATGATGATGTTGTCACCGACTGTCGCCAGCAGAGTTCCGAACCAGAGCAGTCTGTACCTCCAGAACCGGCTCAGCAGACGGAGAAACCCCGCACCAGCGTGTTTGACAGGCTCTACTCCGACGCTAGTCATCGGAAGCACCATAAAGTGTACCCGGCCGAGGCCATCGGGGTCATGGTTGTGGTGGAGGACTCGGCTCATCAACCTGGCGAGGAGGCCGGAAGCAAACCAAAGAAGAAGGTGACCTTGGCCGTGGGCGACTTGGAAGGCAACAAGAGCGCCACTCCTAGACACCACACCAGCAAGAAGAAGCCAGGGGACGTATCCGACACGGAAGAAACGACCAAGAAGAGCCGGATGTCAGTGTACGACCGCCTGTACCATAACGTCACCCCCGCACCTCGTCCTCGACCGTCCAAAGAGGATGACGAGGAAGATGACGACGACGACGACGTGGATGTGGCCGAAGAGGAAGAAGAAAGGTTCGCTCGCTGTTAATTTGGACCCAATTATATACTGCCATGTGCTTGTAACGCAGGTCAACATCCACACGCATGTCGGTGTACGACCGTCTGTACCACAACGTCGGCAGAAGCAACGCTAGGAATCCTCCACGTCGACCAATCAAGGAAGACAAGAGTAAGAAGAAGGGCAAGAAGGGCAAGAAGAAGGACCGGGACCACCTTTTAGATGGCAGTCATTTGGAGCACCACCGGGACGAGAATGCACGCAACGTCGGCCATGAATCAAGGTGTGGTGACTACAATATTAATCCAGTACCGAGTGAATGAGGTGTGCATTATCCATTAATAATACCCTGGAGGCCTGAGCTGTCTCATCGATAGCGCGTGTTTAGAAACATCCGTCTCGGGCTACAAGAAGCTGCATACATCAACCGGGAAGGCTGTCCATTCATTTCCTGGCCGCACCTGTTCCTGGCAGCTGCCGCGGCGGGGAAAAACCAGCTTTGAATTTCACGGTGCTAAAGCCATGCTCGACTTATGATGACTTGATATGCAGGTTGTTCACAATGGGGATGGGCGTTGCTGATGTGCATCAGTAACTAGACTATAATGTACTTCTTTTTTTCGCCACGTTTGTGGTTCGAACTTGCATTTCCGGTGGTGTCATATGGCTAATGTTTCCCATATTTATTTACGGAAAGAGTGATGGTTCTACGTTGCTTTTACGGCACTGATTTTAAACATCGGGGTTGTCTATTTAGGCCTTGAGGGGAAGGAAGGTGGTACAATCGGTTGAATCGGCTAATAAGGATGGGTGGTGGTAAAAGCTCACTACAGTAATGGATGAATCAGGTGGTTAGCACATTTTTGGCAATAAGCTGCTTTTTAAGCATCGTTTAGGTCTTATCAAATGTATATTACTTTTGAAGCCTGCAAAAATGGGTTCTACAGTATCAGTTACGTTTGATTATTCAGAGCTTAAATAGTGATTCAATTCGACCTAATATTAGCAGTTCATACTTTTTATAACTACTAAAAGTAACTATACTAAAGTAACTGATAACGACACGTTGGAAGTGTACCGTAATTTATTAAGAAAAAACATTTACCTAAAAGTGTCGAGCTAAACGAGAAGTTTATTCAGGAGGGTTATTTTAACATAAGGCATTTCACACACAGACTCACGCGAACTGAAGCTTGCATTGCGTCTGTACGGTAAAATTATAAAAATGGTCTAGAAAACATTCAAAACCAAAACCTGTAAAATAATAATAATAATAAATCAATAGCGAAACACCGTCTCTTGTCACCTAGGCGCTTCGACATCATAAGCACTTTTGCAAATCGTATAGTCATTTTATGTCACAATTCATGACAGCTGACCACTAAAAGCAAAATAAACCACTAACACCATCAGCCAGCGCAGCCCAATTATTCCCAGGTGTGGTCGAAATATAGCACCTGCTACAGTAGTATACGATAGGGCACATACAGGGGTTGTACAAAATACAGAGATATGAACTTGGGTTTTGAAGCTCTATCTATGCCAGCACCTTGTGTGGTGTACAGATGGACCAATAATCACGCGTGGGGGCGGGTGAAAAAGAGAAACGACACTCCCCTCCCTGGCACTGCTTTACTGAAAGAATAGGAATAATATTTAATAAAAAAACCAGTTGCTGAAATTATCTTCACTGGGTTTTGTAGCTCTATCGATGTCACAATGTGGTATACAGATGGCTCAAAAATCAATTATTTTGACCAACCCACTGTAGACTCATCCTATTCTTTAAACCAGTGCCGGGGAAGGGGGGTGTCGCTTCTATTCCCCCATCCCCACCCCCTCCTCCTGTCCGCAATTTTGGTCAATATGTATACCGGTACCACACAAAGTGACATCGATAGAGCTTCAAAACCCAGTAAAGTTCAATCTGCATACCTCGACAAATGTACATCGACAGGGCTTCAAAAGTCGTTAAAAGTAATCTTTGTAACTTTTAGTTCGAATAAAACAGACGTGAATTTTCAACCGCGTTTTGCAGGGGGCCCTATTATTTTGCTCAACCCCTGTATTTCGGGGCGCAACAAGCTACACAAAAGTAACTTCAGGTGAAATCCTAAAACTGCTAACGTTCAATTTTGCCAATACACGTTATTTTGCACAATAATACATCACATAAAGTCTTAAAGCATCCTTCTACCTCTCTCATGAATTTGAGACCACAGCTCTCTTTAATAATTTGCAAATTACGGGCACGGCTAAATATATATTAGAGAGACGTAGATCTGAAAGTGAAGCATTACAGTCTCAATGTAAATACTACTCTCTCAACTTCAATAAAGAGTTAATCTCCGAGGTGTATCATTCCACTGTGTAAAGAGGTATTAACTATGCGCAATTAGACACGAGCTAATCAGAATGGAAAGATTTGTTGACACGAGTATTTCAGCTCTTAAAATAACGCCACTGCAGCATCCTATAGAAACCTAGTAAAGTAGGCTACTGCACATTCCAGGAAAGTACCCTCGAGCCTGGCACTAAGGCAGCTTAACTGAAAGTGCAAGAAATATCATTTGCTTCCTAAGACGTGGCCCCTAGAAACCACGTTGAAATACTGTGCACTTGCTAGTAATTCCGACACTAGCGCAATGGAAAGGCTGGTATAGTAGACGTGTAAATAGTGTTTTAAAATAAGGCGTTTAAAGTTAGTTTCTAATATCGCAAAGGATTAGAGCGGGATCACATCCTTCACGAGCGAGTTTGTAATCCGATTAGTGACTCCACGGATGCCTTTAAAGTCAATCATAATGATTTATGTCGGCATAAATTTCGTATGTTTATTTGTAATACGTTACAGTATGAGCCGTAAAAAGAGAGGTTACGGCTCATACTGAAGCGTATACCGTTAGAAAATCTCAAAAATCAAAACTCGAAGCTTCAATATTGCAAATAAACGTGAAATTTATGCTGACATAAATCATTATGATTGACTTAAAAGGTATCCATGAGTCACTAATCCAAACTCAACAAACGCCAAAATGAATTCCAAAATGGAGATTCAATGGTGGTGTTGAAGGCGCCACAACCATCATCAAGCTGAGAAACCTTAACCATTAAAGGTGGGATGATCTTGAATGCATTTCCCCCAGATATAATGCCAGAACAATTTTCCGAACATAAATACTGTACTCAATGAGAAACAAGATAGGAAAATCACGTGAGCGTGACTAGAGTAGACTATTCCATGTTTACTGCTATTGTCCTCAACGTCCGTCACGGGACTGGGACTGAAACCACCCATAACTCATTTTCGGCCAAAAGTGGACTTACCCTTTTTCCCTTCCGTCCTCCTACCCCAAGACCGCCCCTTTCCCCTTTAAAAAATATCTCCTAGCAAACCCATCTTTCGGAAAAAGTCTTATAGCACGGCTCTGTCCGTCCGTCTGTCTGTGGACAGGTATCATGTATCATGGGGTAGGAGGAGGGAGGGGGAAAAGGGTGATCTGGAGGCGGGGGGACTGAGAGGTCAGGGGAAAGGGCCGCTCTGGGGGAAATGGGCGGTCAGGGGTAGGGGGCAGCCAGGGGGAAGGGGCGGATAGAGTGAACCCGGAACCCGAAAATCGAAAAAAAGTCTTATAGCACGGCTGTGTCTGTCTGATACCTGTCCACAAACAGACAGACAGAGCCGTTCTATAAGACTGTTTTCTCTCGAAAAAGTCTAAAAGTGCTAGCTGATAGGAATGTGCTTATTTGATATGTTTACGTCATATATTCCTCACTGGTCATTGCCAGATCATGGGCTGGCTGCACATGAACATTTTCTTCAGTGTCTGAAACCCATAAAATAGACTCGGCTGTCTTGGTCTACACAAGGAATCAATGCAAGTGCCTAATATGAGTGAATTGACTTCCGACCCTCTCCTCCCATACCCATTCATCATACCACCTGTTCCAAGCCAATGCGGACCATGGCAGTTTCCTTGCCCCTGCCGGCTGTGCTTCCTGCCTGACAAACATTTGCCATGCAGGCAGAGAACGTTTCAGGATGAACAAAACCTACGCCATCGTACCACACTCCAGAGCCACTTTCAAAGGGGGAAAGAGGCATATGATAGGCTCTCATGCACACTGGGCCTGCTAAAAGCAGTTGTCGGTGACAGTGCGCCCCTGACTCTTTTATCAAGAAAATGAATCGCCCAATGGAGACACCATTGTGGAGTGTATCGGCATGTGTCCGTCACTGTTGGTATACAAGAGCAAAGTGGCCATGACTCCCTGTCTACTTGAATACCCTCGACGACAATTTATCTACATGTGATTTAAAATTATTTTGGGCCTGTGCACGCCATCCACCCCACATTCCCCCTGCTTACGCCACCGCTCAGATTGTAGGTTACAATCATCTGATAATTTCCTTAAATCCGCAGAGTTTACGGCCGTAACACGCGTATATAAAAAGTACTCGATGCGATGTTATCATTGTACAAAGTGTTTCCCATCGTAATATTTGACGACCCCCATTTTTGATACTGTGCCCTGATGTCCCAGTGATGAGGCATCCCCTTTGTCCATGTCATTCGGAGAGAAAAAAACGCGTCGTTTTTTTTCCTGGTGCATGCAGTCGACTTTGTGCCGTAAAGCCTGGCTTTTAATTAGGTAACAGGAACAGCAAGAGGCGCACATTGGGCCGCGTGGCCCCGAGGCCCTCCCAAATCTATTTCTGCATTATCGAGTTGTATGGGTGCAGCTGCGCAATTAGCCAGTTACAGCCGTGGGCCATTTAAAGTTCGCAAGGGACACAAAAATCGATAGAAAGAACAAGATATCACCGTTTCGCAGGTCATCCAAGGTGGGCGGATCTGGTGCTGGAAAAGAGGGGGACGGTGGGGATGGAGACGAAGACGAGGACGAAGAGGATCAAGAAGAGGGCCAAGGGTCACGGACATCATCCGGGAAGCCGGCGAAACGGACCAGCCTGGGAAACATCGGTACCCGAGCCCTCCTTCTGCAGCAGCAGGCTTTGGCTCGAAGGGCAGCTCAACAACAGCAGCTCCAAATGCTGTTCGCACCAAAAGACAGCGAGGACGACAAAGAGGTGCGTGCCTCTGACTCTTCTTAGGCACGTGGCATTCAGATATCATCTTCATTGTAGGAGGAGGTGGTCCTAGACGCGTCCTTGGTAGAACGACATTCCGTCATGAGAGGAGCCATACCGGTCATGCCCGTACCGCTGGCCTACTTGTGCCTATTCTTAAACGTCTTGGTACCCGGATTAGGTAAGCTGAGCTCATGGCCCAGGAGGGATTTATGTAGAATGCATGGAGTGCAAGGGGCAAAGGCTGCAGGGTGGTTAGTGCAGATCCATCCTTTTGTTCGTAGGAGGGAAGCTGGCATTGTCCCGAAACAAAAAAAGAAATGGGGGGAGTTCCAACCAAAAAAAAAGGAGCAGGGTTTGGGGGAGAGAAAGAGAGATGGGAGAGTCATCATCTCCCGGTTTGTGTCCCAGCAGCCAATGGCGTTCCCTCCGACGCTCGTTAATCACAGGCGGCATTGCGGGTTAGGGACTCCAAGTGGCTCCGAAGTGGTGGGGGAAACCCGGAAAAAGTCCGCAGAGTCAAATGGGCCGAGCCCACAACTCTTGAAAGTTGCAGCGACGGAAATAAATTCCGTATGACAGCTAGACAGATGATTCCCACGGCCTGTCCTCGACTCCCTACTCCATTTTTAACCTCCCTGTCTGCTGGCTTTTTGGGCTTTCACAGGAACGGTCACCAGTGGACTGCTGTGCCTTTGCTTCGGGAAAGCCCGATTCACCGAACATGACCGGTTCGCAACCCGGTTCGGTTCCCTCTGCGTCAACCTCATCACCGGATCCATGCAGCTGTTCACCGTGCTCTTCTGCCTAGTGGGCTGGGGATGGAGCATCGGCTGGGGCGTCATTATGCTGCGGGTCGCATGTAAGCTGCATTTTTCCTTCCTGTCCGGATAGGGCGGGGATGGGGTATGGGATGGTGTTTGCAAAAAAAGAAAAAAAAAGTGATATTGTGCTGCTGCTGTTGGAGATCCAACCGTGCGCATAATGAAGACGAATCGGCTGCGCACGTCACCCTATAAATACTGAGCGAACCTCCCGTTGTGGCCTAATTACAACCAAGCCGGCCAATGTAGGCCACCTGCTGTGGTCAATGCCCACAAATAAACTTGCCAATGAGTGCCAGCTAAATGCGTATTATGATGGCAGTGGCCAAAAGTTTGCACAGCTGCGTTAATATGGTTGTGGGTATGGGGGAGGGGAAAAAATTGTCACACCTTACCTTTTTAGGGAAGCACCGTGAGCTGAAAAAGACAGCCACCAGAAGAGGCAAAAGAAGGCCCCCTTATGGCTTTCCTCCTCCCATAAACAACTCTTGGGGATTGGCTGCCAATAATGTCTCTGCTGTTGCTGCAGTTGCTGCTGCTGCTGCTCCACACCCACCAGCCCAAGCCTCTTAGATTGCCTTTCTGACAATAAACCTTCTCTCTGACATAAACTATTTTTTCCCCCCCGTCTTGTATTTGCGGTTACTCCAAGGATTACTCTCACACCAGCAGAGGGTGGAAACGAAACTACAGTCGTGGCAGCTCATCCTTTTTATTTTCAAACATAAGATCAACAACTTGTAAGAAATCTACCTTTTTTTTTCATCAAATATGGCTACTGCACAAAATAACCCTAACGATAATGATAATAATAGTAATAATAAGTTGTGGTTGCAGTGAACCATACAAACTTGTTGTGATTGTAATTTATGCCCTAGATGGGAAGATTATTTACGGACATCTATGATATAAAGGAGTACCTCCAACCTTTCAATCACTCCTTTCACAACCAAATCTCCCATCTGAGGTTATTGACATGTGGACATGGGTCTGGGGTGGGATTAAAAAAAAAAAACACTTTTAAAAAAAGAAGACACCATTGCATTAACTGAATATTTGTCTTCTGCAGTTATGTTTGTGTTATGTGTCTTAATGTTTTGCTTTTTACAATCCTTGAGTGTCTGTGGAATGGTCTAGGACTCTAAAATAATAATAATAATAATAATAATAATAATGATAATAATGATAATGAAACTACAAAAGAAACCGTACAAGTTGCTAAGCTAAGATAAGCAATGAAGATTTCACAAGGTCCACTAAAGACACAAACCCTATGGGCGAACAAGCAACATCCTCGGGGGAGGGGGCAGGGAGGGGCAGATTTTTGGGGAGACACAAGCTAAAAATAAGTCAAGGCAGGATAAAATGGTCGAGTACCTTACAAGGAATTTCTCTACAGGCTGGCCTGCTGACTCTAGGATGCAAGTCGCGCTCTTTTGATTTGTGGACGTTCATGTCGAGCAGTCAAGCCGTATTCCTACTAAAGAAATCTCGTGTCGGGAGTCAATTGGCACTTTCTGTTTGAATAGTCTCAATATTTGAATAGGGTAAGGGTGACAGATAAACAGGGTGCAGGGTAAGCAAAAATGGGGTTAAAGAAGAAAAAAGTGTGTTAGGAACGTAATGATGATGAGGAGACTCATGTGACAAACACAAAGGAAGACCAGGAACGCAAAACATGATAAGAATGAAAAAGGACGTGAGGGAACGATGCGAGTTCCTACACAGTGCTCTACGAAAGTTACTTATGTATTTTTTTTTTCTTCATCAACTACGACCACGAAAGGGTTCACATTCAAGTTAACACCTAAAAGTATTCAAAGAGATACAGCACTCTCTTGATATGTATAGTTGCAGGTCCTTTGCAGGGCCTTGTCTTACCTCCCTTCCACTCCGCTTGCCTTGATTTTTTTTTGTGTTTTTTATGTTTTATGTTGGTTTGTGGGTGCTTCATCTTTTCCAGCCATCACTTTCCTTTCTTGTTTGTATACTCACTTGTTAGTCCCTGGCCTTCTCTTCTCCTCTTCACTTTCTCTCTCTCTCTCTCTCTCACTCTTTTTCACTTTCTCTCTCTCTTGCTCTCCCGAGCTGATTGAAATGATTGTACTTGACTCGCTTGCCTCACGATTTTTGTTTTTCCTAGCCCCCATTCTGATCATGTATGTAAGTTGTGAGTGTGAGTCAGTGCGTGTTTTTTTCTTCATTTTACCTGAGTGCAAAGGGGAAATGGCCTTTATCTCTTCTTTTTTTCCACCTCTGCTTACCTTTTTTTTTGCTCTTTCTTAACCTGACTAAATTGATAGCCCTAAATTTATACCCCTTGGAGAATATAATAGTAATCATTAATTATTACTGTTGGTGAGTAACTGTCTGAATCCCCCCAGTTTGCATGCAGAATTCTGCCGTCCCAAGCAAGAACACAGTAACTGCCGTACAAGTAAAGGGCGGTGACTGCGTTCTTACTTGGGACGGCAGAATTGGACTTAATTCGAAACTACTGAATCTGTTTAATAAGGGTACAATATATGGGAGAAGTAGAGTAGTTGCCATCAGTTCGCTTTTACATGTTGCGCTGAGGAAATGGATGGGTTGGACAGAGTGTCCCAAGTTTTGTGACTCTTCTTCCTGTTAGGATGCTTTGGCCAGGCAAGAACTGATGGCAGCCTCTCGAAGTTCACCCCTAAGTGATGAAATGTTGTGCCGCATAGCCCCTCCTCTTCCTCTTCCTCCCGTGCAGCTTTCTCTCTGCCTCCCATTCCTTCCACGCCACCTCTTGCTTACTGTTGAGTTGGAGGTGGGATGTGACGGAAGGACGAGAAGCAAAGCTTCATGATGTAGGGGAACTTTCCATCTGCAAAAAAGCAAGTGGAAAACAGGCCGTTGAGTTGAGAGAAGCCATAAAAGCTTTACGTTGATGAAACAGACGTGATTGAAATTCCAGTCTCCCTTCCTCATCTAGGAATAGTTTCCTTAAGCCCGTCCCTTCCACCCCTCTTTTTGCTGCCAGCAGCTGCCATTAATCACCAAACTGGATATTACTATCAAAACCCTTCTCCACCCATCCCATGCCAATCTATTCACACTCTTCCCCCCTTCAAGATGCCCCTCCCATCTACCCCAGAAAACTTACTTGGATTGGGTATTGGATTGTGGTTGCACATCACCAGTGCTTCAAGGGCCTCGGAAATGCTCTCGAACTCCAGCAAACCAGATGAGCTTCGCTCAGCTGAAAGGAGCAAGATAGATGTATGAAAAACTGTGGTTTACTTCCTCAAAAAAAATCACTCACTTTTGGAAGGAAACAGCCTGACTGTCTTGGGCGGCTTCACACCAGCAGTGTCAAACACGCTGCACAGATTGTCCTCATCCAGTCCAGGGGGCGTGTTGAAGAAGTGCAGCACCTGTCGGGGACAGAAACGATTCCGTAAGCTCCTTTCTTTGCTAAGTAGGGCAAGCTTGGTTCTTGGTGGTTACACACACACAAACACACCCAGACACACACTAAGGTCAACTAGCTGGTTACAAGTGATCTTCAGGTATCCCAACACATAGGGTGTTTCAAAAGTTGTGCAAGTCACCAGCAATTCTGTCCCAAAAGCCCCACGCTTCTCCACACATCAGGAAGGCACCACAAGAACCCAGGCCAGATGCCACAAAGCCAAGTCAAGTTGTGCACAGATGTCAATGTTTCCAACAACTCAGCCATTCTCACCAACCACAAACTCTGGAAACACCCTGCAGGTGGTCCCTACTCCCACATACTGTATTTCCCTTTCATAATCTCCCCCTTCTTGTCCCTTTTCTCAACATTTTTCCCTCTCCTCTCAGGCCACTACTCCCAAGTTCATGTTTATAATGAAGTCTTGGCTGTGCCAAAAAGATTTTCTTGTGTGCGTGCGGCAGGTGTGGTTGACTTTTTCCATCCATTTCCCAAATTATACGAGGGTGGGTGGGTGGGTGTATGTCACTACATTTTGCCAGGTTGTGCCAACTTTGGTCGAACCTCTGACCTCCTCAATCAATCAATTCTCCCCCATTTTCTTTCAGTTCTTTCCTCCCTCCCTCCCTCCCTCCCTCCCTCCCTCATTCCCTTCCTCCCACCCCGACCCCCCCATAACTAACCAACAACCCAAGTGTATTCATCTCACACAAATGGGGCCTACCTTGGATGGAGGTTGTATTCTGTTTTTGCTTGCCATTTCAGGGTTTATGAATCTGTTGTTTTTGTTGCCCATGTAGTCTTTGAAGGATGGACTTCCATCAGGAAGAGTGTATGGTTGCTGGACATCACTAAGGAATGCTTGTTTGGAATATCTACGAATGAGAGATTGGTAATGTTGCATGATGTTGTGTGCCCTGCACCTTGAAAAAGGCTAAATCTACTACTCGAATGATGCAGTCACTAGTGGAGGCTCACCATACCCACAAAACTTGTCAATTGCACCCCAACATCCAGCAGTGACTGCCACATTCTATGCTTCCAGGCACCCATCAGCAATATTTTGACCGGGAAGAAATCTCGGGCTTGGAATCTACGTGACAGCTTCAGAGGCAATCAAGGTGAAGCGAAAAAGTAGCACAAAAAAAATAATTGACCAGATACATACCCCAGCTGCATTTTGGCGTTAAAGAAAATTGTGTTGTTCAAGTTCTGCACAGATCGTTCTACAGCTATGCCATCGCCCAACTGCACCATGGCGCATCCCTCCTTGGTCTTCAGGAATTTGATCTGTTGTCAAAAACAAACAAACAAAAAAAAAACATTAGTTGAGATTCCCAGATGTCTACCATTTCTCTAGGTCTAGGTTGTTGAATCACAAATATACTGGCAAGTGAGAGCTTTTCCAATGCTTTTATTTTTTGACTTGACCTAGTCCAGCAGCAAGTGACAGTAATGATGTATGCCCCTGGTTTCCTTCCAAGAAAGGACCACGCATTAATTTTAGCTTCTGTGTAGAGACGCTGCATGCATACAAGCAACCTTGTCAATGTATACTGTACGAATTTCAAGTTCCGGCCGTTCAGGTTCATCCATCACCATCGCTTCCATTCCTTGCCCAACTTGTACTCCTCGGTTTAAAAAGTGCTTAATGGAAAGTGCTGAGAAGTCCCTTTGTTATCCAGGTGACACTAATTTGTCAAGGTTCCAGGCTCAGCTAACTAATGGGTGGGGAATCCGAAGGAGAAATTTCTGGGCATAATGGGAGAGGAATGTGTCTCCTTCCGAAGCTTCGTTGGTGGTGGGCGACAACCGCGACACAAGTCTTTGGGGGGAAAAGCTCCTATGGTCTTGACTGGAGATTTTCTTATATAGGAGGAGAAGGGCTTTCTGGTGGCGGGACAAAAGAGGGCCCCGGTGCTAATGAACACATCAATCCTTGCCCGTCAGCAATTAATCTTTCTGTCCTGGTATGTGCCTGGTCCTTCTACACCGAGACAAGGGCCTCTCGACGCCACTTGAGTGAATATTGCATTAATCAATGAAGCAATACAATAGGGAGGAGTCGGGGTGGCATGAAGAGGCCCGGAAATAAATGCTGCTAATTAATGCGGCCAAGACCGGGCACTGACAGGGAGTTGGAAGAACACACCTACCCCCTTTCCAAAGAAGGGAAGGGGGGTAATGCTGACAAATTACGCCTGTCGCGGTGAACATTACGCCTCCGTGACACTTACAGGACTTGGAGGGGGCTCGGACCATTGATTCACTTGCTCAATATAATGCGTGTGGCTTTCACATCTGTAAAATCCAAGGGGGTTAGAGGCAGTGGCATACTGACCCGGACCACATTGCCATACAGGCAGAAGAGATTGAAGAGGCGGTCAGAATTCATCTTGTCGGCATTGAGTCCATACACCATCATGACGGCACCTTGCTGAGGGACTCCAGGGGTGCCTGCAGGGGCCGGGCCTGCCAAGGCCCCGCCATAGCCCGCGGGCCGAGGGGGAGATGAACGTAAGGGCCCATTGCGGAACTCTTCTTTCCCTCCCCCTCCCCCACCTCCTCCCCCACCACCTCCGCCACCGTAACGGGCCAGCAAACCTCTTGGTTCAGCCCTGCAAGATTCAGAACACATGTATGTTGTGGACCAAGAAGGTACGACACCAGTAAAGTTCTGGCAGTGGTCCAAGAGAATTCAATGTGCAACAGCTAACTTGAACTGAACCACATGACTAGCAGGAGGTGCACATGCTGTGCTGTTCCCATCTCAATGCAGTTTTCAAATGCTCTCCCAACTATGCAATGTTCCAATTGAAATGTCCCTAGTGGTAAGCAATTTTATTAAAAAAACTAAGTTGCTTATGATTAAGCAGTTACTTTTAGTTAATTATGGCCCCTAGGCCTTGAATTGCAAATAATTTCCCAGCTCATGACATTGTCAGTGTCTCATTTTGACACACTGGCACTGAGGTAAATATCTGAACCATCTTTCAGAGTCGAGATGCATCTGCAGCAGTTTACAAGAATACTCCAATTTGCCATAATAATACAAGCTAATATTTTGATAAATTCAAAAGTCTGCTGTCCCCAAGAAACTGTAAAAAAATAATGACTGATACTAATCTGTTGCAACCCCGAATTGAAATATACTTCCGCGATTAAAAGGCATTGGGTGGAATTTTCGTCGCTCTACTAGTTACTGCTACCTTAGCAGTACCATTGCATTACACTGGTACTGCTAAGTTAACCCTGTAATGCCCCTTGGGTCATATCTGGCACACCATTTAGAGCAATTTGGCACTTACAGAAAATATAAAAATTGCAAGAATTGCAAAAATTGCACTAAGGTGTGTGCCAAATATGACCCAGTGGGCATTACAGGGTAAGTGACTAGTAGTACGACGAAAATTCCACCCATTAAAAACAACCCACTTGGAACCACTGGCATACGAGGTCACGTGTTACGTACTTTTTAACAGCTTAAACTTTCCCCTGTGGTAGTCAGCAAGATGACCATTCAACCTAATGTTACTAGTTAACATTTTTTGCTAGTCCATAATAATAACTGTTCAAGTTCTTCAAAACTAGCAGCTCAGTAGCAATTTCGCTAATATGGACAATTCAGTTGGAACATAATGTGTATTGTGGTCATATAGCATTTAGCATGCAGCATATTATGACCTGTTTTGCTATAATTTATGCTCACAATATGCATAATCCTGTGTGGGAAACGCATTAGAGCCCCCTGATAAACGGCTGCTGTAACTGTAACTGTTATAACTTATTTAAAAATTCGCGGAGTTGACACTCGAAAACATAGCCTTCAATGTGAAGCAATAAAAAGCACTAAAAATAGTAACTTGCCACGAATATTAAAACTGGATCTTGTAAGCATCCATCAAGGCTCTGCATATCTCTTACCTTTCAGGGGCGAATCGATCACCGTAGTGATTGTTGTATGGAGCTGGTCCATTATGAGGCATCCCATAACCATCTTCATAGCGATCGTTGCCCCCGCTGAAGTGCTGTGGTCCACCCCGAAGGGATTCATTCCCTGTAGGAAGGAACAGAAGCAAAAAAATATATAAATAAATACATATAACTGTCACGAACCAGTACTAAGAAAGTTGGTTAGTACATGCCAGAAGATCTAAACAAGCATGCACGTCACTCGAGGTGTTTGAACCTTGAGTCGGGCGGTTCCGTCTTTAAATATTAACCACAACCCGGAAACGCTGTATTTCCAGGACAGCTCATTCCATAATCCAACCCACTTGTGTTGCTGGGCCATATGAAAGCCGCAACTCGATAGCAGAAGCCTACCCGCCAGCGCGCAAGTTCCTCCTCCCTTTGCTACTTGAGCTCCATGCACAAAGTTTCTCCTCCAGAACACGAATCCAATCCAAGGCGAGGACGAGCGGGCGGGCGAAGACTTCCCTGCTCTACCCCCTCCCTCCCCTTTCCTTTACTTTTGGAGCCAGACTCCAGAGGACATAAATTCACCCGAAAATGTTCAATGCAGTTCCCAGGTTCCCAACGTCATCCATTTTGCATCGCAGAAACTTATCCACACAAGGTAGCTAATTAAATGCTGGGAGGCGGAACTGGAAGGGAATCATGTTCCCCCTTAGGTGAAGTGGTGTTGGGTGCTTTATCCGGCCATTATTCCCCTTTACCAACGGCCGCCTGAATATTTCAGGACGCTTCTAGCAGGCCCAACTAACGTTGGATGCATCTGGGAGCCGGCCGCAGAAGGCACTTGACACTCGGGTCCTCTGCACTTGCCTCTGGCTGCCAGGGCTACTCTACAACTTCCGGTTGGTCGGAACCAAGAAATCCCGGTCTCTCTCTCCCCCTCTCTCTCATTCTTGCTTATTAATGAAGCCATTTTCTAGCCGGAATTCATTTGGCCTGCGACCACAAGGCCGATCAATCCGGGATTCAGAGTGGATCGCTCTCGTCTCATCCCAACCATTTTTGGAGGCCTCTTTTCTCGTAACCTTGTGGACCGGCATCGGCAGTTGTGCGTGCTCGAACGCAGGGTAAAGCCGTGTCCTACTATAGGCTGAAGAAATAAAGCGAGAGGGTAATTTGAAATGGCAGGAGAGACCTCGAGACTAATTAGGCGTTGGTTGTACGAGATGTAGATGGATGACTGCAGAGGATGAGGTACTCGCAATGCCCGCCCGCCGAGGGCAAAATCCCTCTAGCCCGCACAACTCCGGGCTGGGACATAATCCCAGAAATGGATTAACGAAAAGGAGTCCCATTACAGAAGAGGTGCCCGGGTTTTCCTCAGAAGCAACTGGGCTTCTTTCCACCATCAGGCTAAGATGGGGGGTGACGGTATAAAAAAAGGAGAAAAAAAATCAATGGGGCGGGGGCGCTGGCGACGGCGTTGGAATGGACAACCCCTTTTCTCGGGGATTCGGTTTGGCGGGCTGCCTTTGTCCTCATCCGAGTTGGAATGGCACGCCGGGGCCATCAGTCCATCACCCGTCGTCTAGGGCGCCAGCACCAAGTCCGCCGTGACATCCAGTCTTCTTCCGGGCAAGGACCATCCTTCTCCTGCAGCTGCCCACTGAACACGTTGTCAAGAAGTGTCCCGCGCCCTCCGGTGGTCCTGCAACCGCACGCCATGTTGGTTGTTGTCGAGCTTGTTGACCAACTCTCTTCGTCGAGTACAAACCAAAATCCGCCATGAATGAACCTTTTATGCGGCAGTGACATCGAGGGCCAAGTGCATTGGGCACACTCACAATATGACACGCACGCTATTTTGATTCCAGAGGGGTTGTGCATCAATTTTAATGAAGTGGCTGTGAATGCGTCGGTCAGGACACATGGCAGCGGTGGCAGCAGCCTGTCGCAACTTTTTCCCGAAATGGCATCGGTGTGGCCAGTATTCAACTGCGCGCTGGCCTAATTGTCGCTGCCATTCGAGTGTGCAATTTTCCCTCTGGCCCGACCAATTGACATTCGCCACGGCCCAGCTGCATTGTTTTCCGCCAGCCCTTTTCCGTCGGCTGCACCTTGGTTCAAGGGGTCACGCTACTGCTGAAGGCCACTTTCGCCGCAGTAGCAGCATCCCCCGCTGAGCTTTTGCCGAACACTGTTTTTCTTTCCGACTTACCGAAAGAGCCTTGTCAAGTCCACACCTTTTTTAAATCCCTTTTCTTTGCTCCTCCTCTCCTTTCACACGGAATGCGTCCATATTCCGCTTCGGCAGAGGGCCCTCTTTAACTAGCACAAACCCGTTTCCTGTCGTTTTAGCAGGCAGGTGGAAGAACTAACCAACCGGAGAAAAAAAAACTGCCACCAAGAGGAAGACGAAGAAGGACGAGGGGGAAAAAAAACTACTTGCAATCCAGTTGGAGGAACAGCACTTTCTTTTTAAGACGGTGCCTTAGTGCGCAATTAGTCCCGACCGGAAAGTGCCCAAATGGCAAGCAGCATGGGGGCGCCCAAACACAACAACGTATACCGCCCAGGAGCCGACCCATTCGACTGCCAGCATTCTGGTGCATCCAGGAAAGTGGGACGCGACTAGTGTGACCGTTTGTTCGGTACCTTCAGGACCACAACAGATAATAGAAAATACAGGGGAAAGAAGTATCGGGCTCCATTCTACCGTACTTACTGTAGGGAGCTGGGGCGTTGGGGAAGATGGGCTCTTTCAGCAACGGCCCCGGACGTCCACTGGGAGGTTCGGGTTTGCCTATCAAAGAAGACGGCCATGGTAAGTCATGGTACCCCACGTCGGAGTCAGCAGCCAGGTTGCGTCATCACTCAACACCACCATATATGCTCTCTCAACCCACCCCCCCCCCCCCANCCCCCCCCCCCCCGCCCCTCCTCCATTTAGCTCCATCAAGCGCCAACCATGGCCTCTGATGGTGCCAAAGACATCCATTAGTTCCAACGAGGGCCCGGAGTGCCCCGGGGGACAAAACGGTGCGGCAAAAGACAGGAAGAAGGAAGGGGAGGTGATTCAGCCACACTCCTCCTCCCTCCCTCCCCTGCAGAAATGAATTTAATTCTGCTCTGTGGTGCGCGCCCTTCGACGTCGGCGGCATCCCGGAGCGAGACCTGCAGCAATTTGGCAGCCGGCGCCCGGA
This sequence comes from Catajapyx aquilonaris, assembly GCA_000934665.2. Classification (NCBI taxonomy): domain Eukaryota; kingdom Metazoa; phylum Arthropoda; class Diplura; order Dicellurata; family Japygidae; genus Catajapyx; species Catajapyx aquilonaris. The sequence goes on along the minus strand of KZ538148.1, from coordinate 92,613 downwards.
TACTAAGAGGATGAGCCACGAGCTTTGAAGATGCACAACCCGGCAATGGGCAACCGCTGTTACAAAGCAATCCAATTCTCCCCCGACTAAATGGAACTTGCCAAAGTACCAAGGAGGGGGCTCGCAACCCGGAAGGGACGACCTTCTCTTGTTTGCGCGCCTGCATTCAGAACACAATTACTCAAATACGGCCGCAACATGGCTCCCTCGCTATACCTGCGCCCTTTTGATCACCACTCCGGAGCCTGTTTCTCTCTCTGGCCGTATATGTTTGCAGAGTTGGCGGAGGTGGCGCATTTTTACCCAGACCAGGACCCAATAAGCTCCTGTCACAACTTGGCTCAAAGTGTAGGTTATGTCATGGAACACGTCGCACATAATATCAACAGGGAAAATATTGTACTCCTGTACTCGCACACCAGGACCAAACCCACGCCTCAGGTTAGAACAGAAAATATCCACAACCAAAAATAAAGCTTAGGGGAAGGGGCAGCAGGGAATGCGATGTGATGCGAAAAGCAACAAATACGCTGAACGAATATTAGCGCAACAACACATTGCACCTGCACACCAGAAAATAGTAATAGAAAGTCACCAAGAATTATTTAAATTTTGTCAACCAAGTGATACATATTAGTGAAGAGGGGAATGACTAATTCAGACAGACTGCGTGAAGTAATGGAATCGCCATTATTTAGTATTGTGCATTCGTGGTGGTGTGTTAATTGTTTCTATTATCGTGATCTGTAAAATTGTTTCAACGTTTCTTTGGCATAGTTCGACAATGGTCCGAGTTCGTATTTCACTACTGATTTCAATTTATATACTTACTTTATTTACAGCCACAGAACAATGGTATTTTGTACGTAGTCCTGTATCAGAGTGTTCCCCACTAAAAAGGCCATAGGCCTTCGAAAATGGGGTATAATATAAATAAATATAAATAATAAATACTGATTCCTAAAAATAGAGAAGTAACACTCTATATGTGGTTATTTAACTATTTCTTAGGTCGGGTTTCACCAACCTGGTTAAAATTTAGAACCTTGGCTATAACAAGAATTGCCATAATAACCATTGTTGGCAACAATCAAAAGTAAGGATTTTTCGGAAAGAAACTCGGATTTATAATATAACCTGCTCTATGAAACTGCCAATTACAGATATAATAATAAACGACGCTATGTTTTCAAAACAATTCCTTTACCCTGCATACCTGCATAAGCGTTCCAAATTCGGACCCGCACTTCTAACCAAATATTATTACACGGGCTAATATTCGTTAATTTTTAGGTGATAAATGATGGAAGAAGTAGAAAGAAAATATCCTGGTCCCATTTACTATTTTCTATTTACCAAGTACAATCCGAGTCTTCATTAGAACATATAGGTCAATGTTTTGGAATTAATATTTTTATCCTAAGCCTCCTATAATTGGGTTTCAATAAGTCACTCAACTACATAACCTATATGTTTGTTTTCAATTACCTCTAAATAAATACTTTGAGGTCCAAATTAGAGGGAAAGGTGTCCGACTGGAGCACTTTTTCAAAATCAAAATTTTTAACACTTTCGTAATGCCCTTTACTTGGATTTTTATACTTACACGGATTCTGACATAGATGGTTTTTAGATAACATAATGAAAGAATCTTTTGCCCCTGAGAAATCAATTATAACTTTAACAGGACGGAAGTTATACAGAAAAAACCTATTGTCGTCGTAATCAAAAAGTTGCTCAAGGTGATGAGCATCAGAAAGAAGTGCGATGTGATGCAGAAAGCAACAAAAAGACTACTATACTATTACCAGTGAAGTAACAACAAGATACATACAGCAGACAGATACAAGAGCGGTCAATATCTTACCACACGACGCGACGTGGCAAACAAACTCCAAGCGAAAGTTGGTCAATGTGAGGAACAGCAGATGCAAGTACGACGTGATGCGAAAACCAATAAAACGCCGAATAACTACTAACAGCTCCACATGCAAGCCATAACCACTGACAACATACAGAGTTACAAGAGCAGATGGTAATATCTGTCAAAGAAACTGTAAGTAACAAAAATGTGGAAATTATATCAGTGCACATGCAAATCTGAACCAAGAATACATGCATTCAGACCCACCACAGTTAAGCATATATAATGGATTTGCCTGGGATGAAGAGCAGGGAGGCATGCGACAGCAAGCTTATAATATCCTGCATTTCATCCTGACCTATAAAATAAAACAGGGTGGTCAGGAATACTTGTCCGATAACTGTTGAAATTTGTTCGCACTAAGCTGCTTATTATTAGACTGTATGAACCATGCTATTTAACACCAGCGAGGGGCTCCATCCGGAGCAAAATGGGTTTTATTGAGTGTTATTTTTTATTGACGTTCGATGCCAATATTGTTTCAATCGGCATCCCCAATCATAAATTCATTGCAATTCAGAGCTGGCATAAGCGATTCAATTAGATCTAATATTAGAAGCTCATTTTTGATGGCCAATAAAAGTAACCACGCCAAAGGAAATTCAGCTTAATAATAAGCATATATTAGTACGAAAATATATTAGTACGAAAAACCGCAACAGCAATCGGACAAGTATCTCGGAACACAACACAATACAAAATAACAACAACTAACAACAAACAAATAACTAACAACGAATAATAAATAAATAGATAAATATAGTCCAAAGCAGACACTCCATAAATGAAAATAAATATGAACATTTTACATAAACCAAACTAGCAAGTTAGCAAGGTTCGGGGAAAGATTAGTGGCCAATCTGAAGAATCCAAAACGCGGTCACCCGACCCAGTTCCCCCCAAAAACCCGGGGAAGCAGATGAAAAGCGTCTGCACGTAATGCTTGCATAGGGCGTGCTAGGATTGCCCCGCAGCCCCGCAAAAGGGCAGCTGAGGCCAGGGCAAGGACGCCACATCGACCTACTCCCCAAGAAAATGCCACTGCAGCCTCGGGGATGGCAAAGAGGGGAGGAGCCGCCATTAGTTAACTGTCGCTGGATGAAAAATGGGGCTCCAGGCAAAGCCTTCCCGTGTTGCACAAACCGGAGTCATCATGTCTTGGGTAGCAAGTGAGTCTCTCTAACCGGAGCCGACTGTTGGCGCATCCCTGAGATCTCGCAAACGCTCAGGAAATGCACCACGCGAGAGTCATGCCGTTCAGCATTTTTTCCCATCCTCTCTCCCACGATCTCGCTCATATTTATACATAAAGTCGAATACCCTTCAAATCCCCAACACCGAGATGATGAGGCCTCTCGTAACTCGCACATTTGCCATATGCCTCGAGAAGAGAGCGAGAGAGCAGGGAAATTTCTGAACTATAACGAGTTTAAGGGCAAACCATAAAGAAAGCGCTAAAACAGCAATTTCGTGACTAAAATAGAAGAGCTGGTCATAAAGGTCAAAATTGCCGGGCTCTTGCGCATTCTCTTCGTTCTGGATCCAAATTTCAACTCCCCTTATGGCAGATCTTGCACGGATTCAACAAGCGCTACTGAAGTCGTAAAACTTTTCCGCCCAACTTTAACCTCCTATACCCTCACGAACTAAGCCATTTCTGACAGATTTTCTCACCCATTATCCCTGGACATGTGGGCTGGAGGGGGTAGGGAGGGAAGAGGGGAAAAAAGCGATTGTCACTGATCAGAGGCCTCGTGAAGCACGAGTGATTCACGCAGGGGCGGAATAACTGTCCCGAAAGCGTTGGTTATAATTTTCCTGCGCCCGAAAGGGGAACATATCACGGTCATTACAAGAATACTATTGCAGCTCCTGCAACGTTATCGCGCGCACTAAAACGACGCAATCATTTTAGGTCTGAACAGCAATCCTATCTTGGCTCTTACATGGCGGAAGAGGCAGTTCATTCGCCACTGAATGCCCGGAATGGTTAGCCTTTCAATGTGCGGTACACTGTAAAAAAAAGGAAAACGGGTCCAAATGAATGTCTTATTCCCAGGAGTAGTACCCCTTAGTAGTCCCATTCTATTGGCAGGTTGGCATCGCCGAATGCCTCTTTACGAGTGTTTTCATTATTGTGTCAACCTATGCACTTGAGCAAACACACAAAAACATGGCCATTTGTCAGCGGCGGGAGAAGCCAGCGGCAGCAGCCGGACGACAAATTAGGCCTGATTGTCTGAAACCCAGCTGTCCGGATGGTTGCCAGCAGGAAAACGACGTTTCTCACCTCGTCAGCGGCTGAAACCTGGTTTAGCCCCCGAAATATGCCGTCTACGCGTCTGTTACGCACCCGGCAAGGCCAACACATTGGGAGATTCCGGCCAGAGAACAGCGGGAATGTTCCTGGCACCCTGAAAAGACCTTCCTCGTTCCTGTATAACGAAGGCATACAAGCTGGTGAGGCACGGCGATGGATTTAACGCCCGTCGCGTCGCGGCTGCCGTCTTGGCAACGACCCCCGCCGCAGAACCTGGTCGCTAATGAGCGACGCAACCCAACCGGCCCGCTGCACCTTATTAATTAGGTCGTCCAGCTATGGTTTGGACCCCCACCATTTTCTACGTGGTCTGCTCGATAAATAGTGTGACTGGATGAATCATCACTCGGCGGGCCCACCACCTAACTCACCCACCCATCCACACCCACACTGGCCATCTCTCCATTACGCCCGCTTCAGCTCTCAATCACAGCGCCATAATCTAATATTCGCATCAGCCACGTCACTAAAAGCACTCCCCCACCCCACCCCCTGCCCCCAGCGCGCCGGACTGAAAGCCGCGGGGTTAGGAATTATGCAGCGCGTCACACAAACAATTTGGTGTCATTTCCTCCCTGCCCGACCGTGCTTTTGCGTCAAACGTCATGTTCAGTTATGCCCGCGCGATTCAGCTTCCGACTCGATTGCAAATGGTCTCTCCATACACTACACTACACTTGATTCCGATTTATTCTAGTCCAGGTGCAGGACAACGTGACATGAATTGTGGGCCAGTACATCTCCGCACGATGTCACCCTCGCAATATTACACACGACGATTGACCACCGGCAGGCAGACAGGCACATCACGCGCCCAACTATGGCTCCCTTTTCCGATTTTCTTTTCCACATTCGAATGTAAGCTCTTCCCCACCTTTTCCCAAATCCAGCCGGACTGCGCGTATTTCCCCAGACGGGCGCTAGCAGGGCCTTTTACGAGCCCTTTGGGAAGAATCAGCAATTTCTTCTCCCGGGCTAAGAGGAAGTGAATTCCATGGAGATGTGCGCTTGCCACTGATGTACTGGCCCGGGCGTATAGCTCGTCGATCCCAATTAGAACTCCCGGGCAACTGATGCGCATACATCCTTCTTCAATAAAATGCTTTTTCCGGCTAATTTATTGTTATGGGAGACATTGCCAGGGGGCGGAGGACCAGGCCGGTCGGCCAGGCCATCCTGGAGCCACCTCTCCAAATTGTTTTCAAGCCTCGTTTCTTTCCATCACCGCACGGGCGCGTAGCGTTACATGATTTATGGACGGCCCCCAACCTTATTTTAGCCCCCATGCCACATTTCCCAACCTATTTTTCCTTTTGTGATGGCCTGGTTTGGCCCCCGGTGCCACATACATCCTAACTCCAAGCCTCCCTCCCCAGTTGGGCCCTCAAAACGCGCTGGCCCCCGGTGGCCATCCAGTCGCCCGGGCCAATCCGCCCCTCCGGGTAACAAAATTGGAAACTGATGCGCGTTGCATTCCATGACAGAATCCGGCAGCTTATGTGTCTAACTTCGAACATGACGCGCAGTCGATATCAAAAGCACAGGGAGCAAGGCTTCATTAGCCAAATCTTTCCAGCCAGCCAGCCAGCCAGCCACTTGTGGATCGGCCCAAAATATTCCTACACTGCAGAACATTGTGACGCCAGGGTGGAAGTTGCGCAAATACCGATAACAACAACGCCATCGCACAACTAATTGCCTCCACTTTAATGTGCATTGCATTTTGTGGCCTGGTGTCGCCGCAGAGCGAAATGAAAGCTATCGACATGCAATTCGGTATGACATAATTATTCATAAACTATGGGGCGGAAAGCATCGCTCGCGCTCTGCCGCCTTGACGAATATAGCAAACATTAAATTTGCGGTCCATAGCAAATCAAACATCAGCCGGGCTCGATCTTCTTACACTGGTCAAAATAACCTACGTCAATGTCATTTCCACGCGACTAACTGCTTTTGAGGGGACGGAAATTACTCCCGATAACAAGACAAACGGAAGAGCCCTTGGCATGCTTCTGCAGATGTGTGAATGACGCTATACCCGTGTAATTCGGCAGCAACAAGTCGGCAGCCATTTGCCCGTGGAACCAGATGCTGGCAAAGGCCTATCTTTCCTAGGAAACCCACCCAGAAGGAAGGTGACAGCACATTCAGCATGACGAGCCTAAGACTACTGCTGCTACTGCTCGGGGCGCCATTTGCCAGCAGCACCCACCCGCCAGGAGCAAACTTTAGTACCAAAATAATGAAATTCCAGGGAGGAAATTTACGAAAAAGGGGTTGTTGCTGCCAGGACGACTCTGCTACTGGGTGCCTCGCCTCATTAAGAATCGGGGAGGATATTTGTCACCGTCGCACAGGGAATGAACGAAGCAACCGCAGCTGCACGAAACAAGCCTCCCTCCCTCCCTCCCACTCCTTACTACTGGACTCCACTATCTTTAGTATTGATTCCTACTTGCACTTCCTTCCTTCCTTCCTTCCTTCCTTCCTTCCTTCCTTCCCTTTTCCTCCAACCAAACCATGCGAGTAAAACCAGGCCCCACCCCCCGCTAGTCGCACGGACTTGCAAAAGCTTCTGCCAACCATTCCAACTTTGATATGCAAATGAAAGAGCTTTATTTGGCCATTCAACAGTACGCCGGGGATTGAGGAAAGCATTTGGTACCGAGATAGGACGCAATCAAATACCCGGATCACAGTGACAATCCAAATGAAACCAGAGGGAAATGGGGTTTTCATCTGGGTAAGCCCACACATCCTTTAGACGACGAGGGAAAAAGTGAGCCTGCCATCCTTTCTCATTTCTTTTCCCCCCCAGTCTCCGTCGGGATCTATAGGCCACCTCGCCCCAAACCTATACGTTTCATCTCTCTTTCTCTCCCTCTCTGGTGCTGCTACTGCTGCCCAGCACTGAACAAAGCCAGTTGGCATTCATCAACAGGTTTTCAAATGACAGGCAACACCAGCTCTAACCCAAGAAACTTCTCCGAAAAAGCCTAGCTGCACATCCCAGCCTATTTAATTCCCCCCNCCCCCCCCCCCCCCCTCCTCAAACTGGGTTCCGTAGGGGATCGTTTCTTACAAAGTGACAGGGAGGGTACAAGTCCTCTTGAGAAAGTTGCCTAGATAGAGGTTGGTAGCAAGAAGGGCCTCCGGCAGTGGTCCCCGAGGAGTCCGGCCACAACTTCTTCCGAGGGCGCGCAACACAATCAACGCCGTCTCTCCTACTGGGAAACCAATAATCCCCCCACCCGCACTGTCAATAGTCCTCGGGTTTCCCCTCCTCTCCTTCCTATATTTCCTCTTTTTTCACTTACACACACCCCAAATCTCTCTTATAGCTTGGGTTGCGCCTTGCATACACCAGCAGCTAGAAAACGCGGCTGGATGTGTATGAAAAATCGCAGAAACGATTTTGTGGCTCGTTTCTGGCAGGGAGCATGCGAAATCAGGCATTTGGCGAAGGAGCATCATTCTGATAGTTCACTGCATTACGGAACTCAACTTTACAACCCAGGTGCCAGAGATTGGTTTCTCAAGACGGGACTTTGGAGGTTCCACTTTAGCTTCATGCTTATACAGAGAGTAGTGCGCTTCCGAACACACCAGTAATCAACAACTACAGGACCTAAGAGGATTAGAGCCACACAAACTTGGTCGCGCTCTGATGGGAATTTAGTGGCAAAGAATGGTAACAAGATGCGACTCGATGTGAAACTTCGCAGCAGGTGGTGTTAACACCTTGTTTTTTCTTTCCGGATCGTGTCGATCTGCATCATGATTTCTTGTTTAAACACGCCATTGACTCGTTACTTTATGTTGCCGACAAAACGAGTGACCGCCTTGGAGTGGCGCTTTCCTGCACATCAGTAAAACTCTTTAATCATGCCTCGCATGAATAAATTCCGGCCCCAATTGCACTCTCGCACGCTACTCTGGTTTGAAGCCACTCGAAAAAAGGAAGCCCGAAGAGATGCTGCTGACTACTTTCAGAGATATGCTACGACTCTGGTACAAAAAAAAGAAGAAAAAAAAATGCTCGACTGCAAAGGTAGAACTACTCAGTCAAAATTGGAACCAGCACGCAAGAGTGCTCAAAAAAGCGCACTTTTGACTACATAACGGCTCTTTTCTGTGGAAGCAGGGAACCAAGTTTAATCTCCACTTGGAGGCGCTTATGCAGCTTCTCTTTGATCCTGACGCGAAGCGGAAGCTACTCCTTTCCGACTCGCACAATCTTTGCAGATGCACAGCATAGATATTGCCATGGTGTGCCTAGAGCTGGCATCCGAGTGTCACACGAGACAAATGGCTTCTTTCCCATTTTTTTTTCTCGCTTCCCTTTCCCACCTTGGCCGTGCAAACCTCTCACATCACGGAACTGCAAACCGCAATTGGCGCGAACACCTTCTGTTTATTTATCCTAACGTTATGACAACAACCGCTCCGCAATTTGCTGCACCAGGCATTCATACGTAAATAAATAAATAAATAAACGGCATCGAGAGTGGAATGCAGTTGTGCACAATATTACTGCATATTTGATAGCCGGCATAATTATGGCATGACAGTGCGCTCCTGCCTGTTTTGCTGCGGGATAGGACCAGGCATGAGTAGCAGTAATCCTGCTGAGGTACACCCCCCTCGCCTTGCCCCTTTAACCAGACTTTCCTGCACGACAAGAGAGGTGCACAAGTTAGCTGAGAGCCAGGATAAAGGAACCTCACTTGCCGAGCAAAGGAAACCTCAGCCATTGATCACAGCCGCCACTCGTTAAAACCGCTAATCCACACAAACATCACACTTGGAAACACCCGTTAATTTAAGCATCGACTCGGAAGGAAACTACACGCTCAAGACATAGTATCCGCCACTAAATTTCCCCCCNCCCCCCCTCCCGGCCGCTCCGGTCACGGCCAGTTTGACTACAACAAAAAAGAGCGGACCGGACACAGTCGAGGCCATAAGCACCAAAGCCCATGCAAGTGGAAAGTGCCACATGGCTGGTTATTGGACGCCGGTTGAAATCGGATTATCTCCCGCTAAGTACCGCCCGCAGTGTTGTATTTCATAGCTGGTTGTCTCCCTCTCACGCACTCCCCATCTCTGCTAACCCAACCGGGTCGTCCAACATCACGCGCTTACCCTCCCTCCCTCCCTCCCTCCATGGTCCCTCCCCCGCCTACCCTCCACTAAACCATGACACTACAAACCATGCCCCACAAATTAGAAGCAACAACAAGCGACCCGTAACGGCTAGTTCCGAAACCGGAGCATATTTTAACCTGTCCTAACTACATTTCTCGCCTAAGCGCACCAGTCCAACACGCCGTATATACTAAATGGGAAACCTCGACTAGTATACTGAGCTGCCTCGAGTTTCTCAGGTATGTTCTTGGCGGGCGCCTAATGGGCTAATATGCGAGAAACCCCTCAGACGCCGCGCTCTAAATCCAATAATCCCCGTCCATTTCCTAATCGGGAGGGCTGCCACGACTGCAAGAACCAGGCGTAGATAAGCCAAATCCCGACCCAAAAAAAGAGAGAAAACCCCCCCGCTGGAGAAGGGATAACCTTCATGTATTCCAAGTGTCCGTAACGCTTCGTCTTGAGCGGTTTAAATCTATAGGTCCAAAAAAGGGAGGCAAAAAAGTGTTACGAGTTGGGACGTGGTGCAAACTCCTAAAATTGGTCTACATCGCGTGTAGTGGGGAAGCTTGGGGGATATAAAAGAAGGGCACAAGAGAAGGCGAAAAAAATAGGGAGAGAGAGAGAAAAAAAGAGAGAAAAGGGCGGCAGGTTTTCTGTCGCGGGCGAGGCAATCTGTTGGCATTCCAGACATGCTACACCCCTCGTCGGACATACAGTGACGGCTAGATTGCGTTCCTCTTACGGCAGGCCAAAAGAAGGAGAGGTAATTCCCCCTGGGTTTGGTCCAGTCCAAGGCTCCAGTGCTAGGCGACACCAATGCCGTAATGCATTTTCCTTCCAGCCTTGGACCCCTTTTCCAACCAGCTTTCCCCTTCAAAATGAACTCGTCTGGTCTTGCCGCCTAGTGTAAAGTGTCGTGGCATGCAAAACTCGGGAGAAGGGCAAAGGAGAATCCAATGGTCCTCACTTTGTGTTCTCCATCACCCGGGGTCTATTACAGGCTACAAAAGGCGACCTCGGTGATTTATGACAAGAGCTTGCTTCCCTTCTGCATGGGGAATGCGATTCTTTTCGCGGCCTTCCGCTTCCGTTTCGACAGCCAAATTCCTTAGACCCCCACAAGCGAGCTGGCTTACCTTTGACCTGTCACCATTTCCGTAATCTCTCCTGAAGGACGAGTTCTGGGTATAAATTTCCCGCAATCACAAGGCACGCTAGCGCTTGTATGCTGATGCACAAATCATGAACGCGGAGGAAATTAAAAGTGGAGAAAATGCGCTCCACAAGTTTTGGGGAACAAGCAACCGAGGAAAAGGGGGGAAAAAATTCAGACGGCAGGTTTTCCCATAGACAATTCCAGAACAACTCATTTACTCTCTGAAACCTAAATGACACGATAAAAGTATTCATGGCTCCAATTTTAGATAAGAGTGGTAAAAAGCCCTAGGGTCGGAAGGACAGCCCATTCCATCGACGTGATGAAGACGCAATTAAGTCACGAACCATAAAAGATGTGGCAGAAGAGTCAGCTCAAGGTGCATACTCCCAACCCCCCATCCTTTAGGCCATAATTAGTTCAAAATGCCCCTAAACGTCACACACTCGGACGCTGTTGACTTAGGCAAACGAGCACCCATACCCCCAATCACACCGTGTACACTCTGGTCATTTGTACGACTAATTATCTACTCTTTCACCTCGCCGCACCCAAAATGATCCATCGCCACCTCCCCTTAATACCGCTCTTAAAACGAGAGCCATCGCAGTTTTGAAAATTCGTGCCCGGGGAAACAAAAGGGTGTCGCCAAGTGGTGCCCACTTGAAAAGGCCGGTCATGCATTGCCCCGCTGAAGAGGAAATGTCACCTCAGGACTCCCCGTGTCACATCTGCGTCACCGGGCACCGTCTGTTACAGATGGCCCCATCAAGTCTCCGCCCAAGCTAATGAGCGATTCGTAAGGAGTGTGGTCCGAAGCCTCTTATTCTAGGGGACATGCCTCCCGCCACTTATGGGTGGTCACGGCATATTTCTTTCACCAACTTGTCGGCCTGCTACGGACATTCTGGAAGCCATTTGGAAGGGGACACTCGCCTGATGATACCCCCTATAAAACTTCTTACGACCGGGCTCATTTCCAATTTTTTGAGGGGTGGAAAAAAAAAACCCCGAAGAAGAACGTGCTGCAGTGCTGAATGTCACCTGTTATGTCCTGACATTTGCCCATTCCAATGGGCCTGCCTCCGTAACAGCCGAAAATGAAGCCTCCTCGGCAAGGCCCGCTCGGTAGCGCTTCCCCCCAACTGAAATCAATAGGACATCGATTTGCAGTGGCCTTTGGGGATCCGGAGTTTTCGAGCTGGGGCGTAATAAATGGGGGCCCCACCGCAGATGGGTTGGTAAGGGGAGGGTGGGTGGGTTGGGTGTGCTTGGAAAGAGGGGGGGGGGGGGTTACGAAGGGGGTGAAGGGAATACTGCAACCCGCGCATCAAAACTGTCTTCAGGGATAGGCGCCGGTACCACTTTCACACTTCTTGGGGGGAATAGGCCTCCTGCCGATTACTTTCTTTTCCAACTTCCATTCCTACTCGCCTGCTAATTTCCGGGACTCGTGTCATTCTTTGCCCTGTCGAATGGCTCATTCCTAAACCAACATTCTCAAAATTAAAGGAAATCACATTCCCTGTCGAGTAAAAAATGGATGTGAAGTGTGGAGGCTAGAAGTACGGCAACAAAAAAAGAGAGTCAGTTCGCAAAAAAAAAAACAAAATGCGCGGCATTTTCGAGTAGGCCTATGCCGTAACCTCTCTGAGTTTGCAAACAGTTTTAATTTATGTTTATGTTTTCAGGGGCGTCACTGGAGGCTCTCAAGCCACCCCTCGCCAGGATTACGAGCAAAAAAGGACATAGGATGGCAAAGAAGTCACGTACTCGGTTCATGCTCTTTACTTTTTCACGCAGTCCATTATTCACACACTTTTGCACTTTTCTCACTTTGCACCACGGGAACGGAATGGAAGAAGTTTAATGACGTGCGTGAGGGGCTGTGGGGAGAGCTGATCATGAAGTTCGCTGTTTTCTTAAAACTTATTAAAATCCATCTACCATATTACAGACCAGGGTGACACACTCAATAGGCGAAACTGACTCCCTATATTAAGCCGCCTTATGTGGGCCAGTTTCTTAGGCTAGCCTTATGTTCTTCGCAAATTGTTTCAGCAACCTGGTTGTAGAGCATGCTGCACAGGACAAAAATGCCTGGACAGTACTAGTTTTCGACCCCATGTTGCAAATAATCGTCTATACACATAAGTGACACTTCAGGAAAAGAAACTGTAGGCTTCGTAATTATCAATGAATTCTATACTTCTTCAACTTCATTTATTTCCCCACTTACAATTCCATTGTATCCCCTGAGAGGCCTGTGGGATCCTCCTTTGAATCCCGACTCTAATCGCTCATACTCAATGGTGATGGATTTTTTTATATTGTGGCATGACACGGGAAAACCCCAAGAAAACACGCGACTCCGGAGAAAATCTATCGAAACTATTTCCACATGATAAATTCCTTTCTAAGTTCCATCCGGAGATCGAATGCGGGATCTCAGACGTGCAAGATTGTGGCGCTAACCACTAAACCACCGTGCTGCCTCAGACATGCGAAACTCTACCCGATGAACCTCAATAAAGCCATTTATTTCTAAGTTATTGGAGAGAACTTCCGATCCACCCTTTCCTGCTATCCCAAACCTTCCAACGCATATCCTGCCCATTTATGGTTGTTAATCTATTTTACGAACCTGTTTAATGGTTTCAATAACTATTGCCTTTATTGCAGATTCAAAACACTGCATGCACAATGGTGTTGGTCAGCTATTTATCGCTTTTGCTGAAGTAGGTATGCGTATATACTGTCCAAGATTAAAATAATGTCTCTCTGAACTTGAATGCACCCAATTGAATGCACCCAATTCGTTTACTATACAGTAGTGCCGAAGACCGACCAATCATCTGAGTCTCGAGATGGAACGCTGATGGAAGATGTCCAGTTTGTAATAATTCACTTTCAGCATAACTTTTGATGCTAAAACAGTCCAGAGAGATCCAACATGGTTACCGGACGCCATTGATGATCCACACTTCACACCCTGCGTACAAGCCTCCTCATGTTAATGGGAACAAATGAGGCCCTGACATCAAACTGCAAGTTGAAATGTTATAACAGGGCAGCAGATATTGGTAAAACCTCCCTACCCACCCACCCTCCCTCCCTCCCTCCATGGGCAACAGCCCGCAATGATTTCCACGAGCACCCTCCGAAATTCAGTGGCCCCCTCCCCGTGCAGAGGTGCGCGCAAGCTCCAATTTTGAAGCACCCCCGTCCCAACCAAAGCGTCCAAATGGAAGGATTCGACAATAATCGCTACAAGTGCACCGCACACCCACCCTCTTTATTGCACGTGAAAATGACAAAGCCGACAAAGCCCGCAGCGGTAAAAATGAGCCTGTGAAAATGAATTGGGTAGCGGATTGGTGAATATAGCGTGGGTAAAAAAGCTGGCAGCACCCATCCCGGCCGGCTGTTCGTCCTCCCCGAAGCCCAATAAGTGGTATTGGTGATTGCCTGGCGGGTATTTGCCGAGCCCCCAACCGATCTGTCCCCGGGTCTTGCACGCGCTCTGCAAGCTGCCGCCATTCCCCGTGTGTGTTTGTCTAAGGAATCAAGCAGGGAGGCTCCCTGTTTAATTTCCATGGCTTGGTGCACATCAATGGCGGAGTCGGCGCGCTTCCTACTTCCCCCACCAAAGCCATTCACTGAACCAAACCTAATCTCGATGAAGGCTGCAGGGGCCTCTAGCCTACTGTACTTGCCAATATGCTTTGGAATCTCATTTTCTATCTTTTAGGGGGGAGAGGAGGAGGAAAGAGGAGAGTGACGGTGGGGGAACCAGGGGGTAGGGGGGAAGCAAGCAAGTCCTTTCCGCTCCACTCACGTCCAATGATTACATATCATTTCACTCTGCAGATTATTCCATCAGGCGTGTATGTGGTGCCGGCCACAATGGTGGAAACCTGTTCAGGCAGGACTATTTATACAAGGTTATGGCGTGAAAGCCGGCGATTACAAATCCGATATTTTCGGTGCGCTGCCAACACGACCCTGCAGGTGTCAAGACGGAAACCGCCGGCTTACATGTGTGAATTAAACTGCCCTAGTTACGACTTTGGACTGTTCAGTCACACGTGCACATGACACGGCTAACATCCATTCTCTAATCTGCAATGGCTAACGCCATTCATCCCTTACTCGCACACCTTCCAATTTGAGTTAGGGCACACCCAGTCGTATCAACTTTGCGGGAAATATTTCCATTCCAGAAGTTGGGGAAACCATCTCTCTCTCTCTCCCTCTCCCTCCCTCCTTCTCCCTAGCTCTCTCCCAAACTTGCGCCGTCCAATCCTCTCCCGTGTTTCATTCAGCTATCGATCGCACTGCCTTCCCACGTCACCTCGCGGTACACACAACAAACTCTCCCTTATCCCTGCACGGCTCTTTAATGAACCGGCCGCAATTACACTGCTGCACTTGTAATGAAACGACGACACGATTACACTGCCACCGGAATCCACATTTTTGCTGGCAGGAAGAACACAGCAGCGTACCGCCAGTATTCGCCCACCTGCGGGGTGCCTCTTAAAGGATCACGGCTCCTAAAGCGTTAAAACTATTATTTTAATGACGGAGGAGGTGCGGCAACGGAGTACAATAACCTGGCTGGAACATTGCTGTCATGTGGACACTAAAAACGTTTGATGATTGTTTCATGGCCCACTGGTGGATCATGTTGCCAGTCCGGTTAATTAACTCGGAATAATAAAGCCTGGGCATTTTTTTTTGTTTGCCCAAATCCATATTGTACCAGAACATGCTATGGAGCACCACTATTTCTAAACGACACCGCTGCTTTTCAAGAGATGGTGTAACAGAAACAAAAAGGGGCAGGCAGCACTGAATAGATAAGACTCTGGTAGCAAAGTATTGAGGGGCCAGGTCTTTGGACTGGTTTAGACTGAAAAGTTTGGTGGGGGGGCTGAAGACAGGCTTAACGGACAGGCTTTTTGGAAGCCCACAGAAAAGTGTGCAGTCGGCGACCGACAGAAACAACAGACGAGAGACAAATCCTCTCTTGAGAGCACCCCCACATCCTTCCCCAGCGTCTCTGCTAATTACCGTCAAGGTAAATAAATTATCAGTGCCGAAAACTTTTCTGCCGACTCGTGCTTACAAGCAATCCCCTTCACCTTTCTCTCCCCTTCCTTCAAACGTATTTTCAAATCCTGCCATGTGGGGGCTACCAGCCTATAGATCTAGGCTCAGGAAAAAAGTTCCGAACTCCAGGGAAACCCGATAAAGCTCTTACTTTTTCTCTCCCTTGATGGCACCTAGTGTACAGCCTAGGCGTCAATAAAACCCACTCCCTTAAAGCCTTATTTTGGCTTTTATTGGCAAAGTTCAGTTGCACTCTCAGATTTTACTACTCCGCCAAGGAATCCCCGGGTGATTGAAACTGGCCCTCAAGCCATCCACTTTTCCTTTCAAGAATCCCGCCCTTACCGCCCCCTTAAAAAAAAAGAAGAATTCTTAGTTTTCACCCCGTCCAGTTACGACCGTCCAACTTTTTTCCGACACATTTTTCTTATTTTCCCACAAACTGCTTGGCACCGATCCAGTCGTCGCCTGGCATTTTAAGTAATCGCGCTACAAATGAAAACATTCTCCGGCAGTCAAAAACCTGGAGCCCAGGCAGGTCGACTACACGACAGCCAACCTGTACCCACACGCAGGGGGGTGGGGGGGGGGGGGGTTGTTGAAAAAAACACACAATTAAGTAATCGCCCTACCGACATGACGTCTGAGATCAATCATCACCCAAATCCAGTTACACAATCCCACACAATGCATACTCCCAGTTTTGAACCGGCTTATTTCACGGCCAGTGAACAGCCTGGAAATAGCGTTAAATCTACTGAACCTAATCGTGCCGAGATTTTATCCGCGGTGATAAATTCATAACTAACTAAAACTAATGAAATGGGAGGTGGGCGAGCTCACATGGACAGCGGGTGAGGTTGGGGGCGTTTTGCCGGCCACAATATTTGCTCCCGGGAATATGTGAACACGTGCTAATATTTTCATCATCAAACAGTGGTTCATTTCCATTTTTCATCCCATTCGGTTTTGTGGCAGACGTACTCCTGTCACTACCCCTAGCCATATTACATGATTGTAAATACGGCCGTAGGAATAACGGCACGCAAAAAAAAAAAAGCCCGGCAAAAGCATCCTATAGTCCGGGCCGTAACAACATGTTACAGGAGGTAGTATAATGGCGCTCAAGTTGAACTGCATCTGCTGACCTGCCCACTATAACTCATTTCTCTTGTGGAAGCTTTAATTGGGGATCAGAGTGAAGGAAACGCGCCACCTCCTCGCTGCCTGCCAACAGGAGCGTTTCGGAAATTGCTCCACTGCCTATCGCCGGCAAATCAATAGCGCAGGAAAGCTTCATTTATATTCATATTCGATTACGGGGGCTGCAATGCGACTACCAAGAGCGTTTGGGACCTGCCTAATGGGTTATAAAAGGGGCCTGCACCGCTTCCACCCACGCCCCGTGATGGCGGTTAACTTACTCGCAACTTGCCAACACTCTTTGCTCGCCTTCAGATCATGCCCACCTAGCAGGCGTTCCATAGGGCGCCTTTACGTGGCTGTCCCTAAACAGCCAACATCGCCTCTAGCATCGCCATTTTTTTAAAAGCCAAAGAGGAGATTCGCACTCCCAAAACCCGCCCTGTAATGCTACATAAAAAGTGACAAATTATCACAATATTCCTGCGCAATCATTCACTGTCTAAAGCCTAATCCACACAAAGCGGACTTGGACAATGCTTCCAAAGCTAATTTGCCCGAATGAAAACGCAAAGGGACCACTCTCAACCAGGGATGACACTAGAAAAAAAGACCCAAATCCTTGAGCTGCTGGCTAGGGGTGGAGCTGAGACAATATCCTATCATTCACACCGATGCGGAGAGAAAAGGGCGACGACGTCTCCCAACTGCAGGGAAAAAGGGAGGGGGGGGGATGGCGGGGGTGGGAGTGGGAGGGAGGCAGGGAGGGAGAGAGGGAGGCAGTGGCAGAGGAGGCGTCGACCACAGCCGCAGACCCCCTGTTTTCTCGCTTTGTGCAGGCCAAAGCTAACGTCCCCAAACTCAACCCTGTCAAACACAGGACCTGCTTGACATGGGGTCGCCCTAGCTTTTAAGAGGAAATAGTCAAAAGCCAGCAGCAGTTTTGCTGGGGGGACAACTTGCGAGACAGGCTTCGTGCAGGTCATGGATTCATTGCGATATACGGTTTAAACAACCGCGGCCCTCAAGTAGCCACCTGGAAACTCAAAAGCAAACAGCACATCCCCCTATACACTAATCCCCATTGAGATGAGAGCTACACAGGAGGTGATTATTACCTGTAGCACCACACGAGTTAGAGGAAATGAGGGACACTGGCCGTCTTCACCCCGTTTGAAGGAGTGAAAAATTGCGCAGTGCTTTTGGGAACCTGAGGAAAAAGCATGCAGCCAGCAGGGGGCCGCAACTTCCACAGCCGCAAATGCCTCCGGGGTTTTATCCGCCCATCAGATTCATCAAACAATGGCCTAACTTCAACTCGGCCGGGCCTGTGCAAATGGAAAGTCACATGTATAAATACACATCACAGCCGTGTGCGGCAGCAGCTGCAGCAGCACAACATCAGGTTGGGGAGCGGAATCTTTACTCAACAATTGGCACAAAGTTGCCTCTCTTGCTCACCCCCGAGTTAAATTTTTCTCTTTCGATTTTTTAATATATATATTTTTTTGCAGACTTCACACACGAGCATGCTCTTATACAGTCCACAGGGGGGATATAAGTGAGCTCTGAACCCCATTCCTTTGTGCTTCCGGCGCTTGTGGCGGTTTTATTTTATTTATTTATCTATTTATTTGATTGGTTTGTTGGTTGCGTCTTGTTGTGGACTGTTGAAGGTTAGTTCCCCCAAGAGTTGTTGAGGCTCGTGTCCATTGTCAGCTCCCTGGTGACTCTTCAATGTGCTTGTGGTGTTCCGAATTGTCTTCCTTGTTCTGTGGTTCATGTCCCTTGGAAGTGTGGCGGGTCTGTGAGTGGGAACTACGGTATCACCTCTGTGTAGTGTCTCATCTCACATGGTTTTTTTTCTGCTCTTTGCAACCTGAACCGAGCTATATATACCGGCGGAGAAGGTTAGTTGAAATCATGAAAAAGAAAGGTTTCCAGGTTTGTGGGTGGGCCATGCCGACGTCGCAACGGTACGCACACCCTCTTCTGTGTCTTCACATCTTCGCAGAAGGACTAACCCCTAAAAAGTCCACAACATAAAAGAGAGAGCCAGTTTCAAACGAGCTTCCCACAGGTGCCGTTCTTGTACCTGTCACGAAATGGCTGGTACTCCAGTAATCGCGTCTACGAGAAAAGTATTCCCCCTATGCTGTAGTGGAAGGTCCACACGCAAACGGCACGTGGAATAGAGCCCTTGGCCAATCAAAACAATTCCGCAAATAACACAGATGCTCCTAAACCTCGCAAAAATAGTGCAGCAGGGAGGGGGCACACAAACATTCCTTTCGACCTTGCGTTCAAAAATGAGGAACAGAATAGTGAATTATTATTAGTACAAAATAATAATAACAGCAAAAACGCACAACAACACACACAAACTCTCACAAATCAGTCACCTACAACCGCTGGTTTCGGTGGCCAACCCCACAACAATTTTAATCATCCAGGCACGACAACCAGGAATACTATGCGTAGTTCTACAGGCTGCATTGGTACAAACAACAACGACCTACAGCAGTTGGAATTATGTTATGATTTTACAGCTACCATGCATGACCAAGGTGCATTTTGAAAAATGTAGCACCACCACCTCAAGCCCACGGCTGTCAAACCCATCTAATATTCCTGTGCAAGACGAAAAGCTGAGAGACTAGAGGGTTGGAACCGATGCATCTTTTGGCGGCAAGTCTTTTGGCGGCGGAATGAAAGGCACCCCGCAAAAAAGTGGGCTAAAAGATCATCACCACTAAGTCAAAAGAAGAAAATACGTCCAACGTTACAATCGTTACTTTACTGCGTTACTTTCTGATGCAAAATGAGTACGAGTAATAATTCAGGTTCACGGATTTCAGGCCGTCCCCGCTGGGCTCTTAATCATCTGGCCACGACTTCCTTGAACCACAATTAGAAAATCAAGCTATCTTTGTGCTCACTGTTTTCTTTTTAAACTTTCCTTTCATTTCCACACCAAAAAGACCGCCACCAAACGAATTCACTGGTTCCAAACCTTCCGCCCACCATCATACAGACTCAAAAATTTCCCCCAATTATTATCATTATCATTCCAAATGTCGGCCTCTGTTCCTCGTCTATCCTCATTCATTTGTGCTTCGACCGGAACTTGACCTCCGACTGTATTCATCGGAATCCCTTCGAACCGCCTGCACCCAACTTAAATCACCACCACTTCCCCATGTAACTTGCCTAGTGAAGCAAATTATCCCGCGACAGGACTGGCGCGCCACTCTAGGAGCAGAAAAAGACGGCATAATTCCCTCCAAAAATGACAGCCGCATTTCCCCCCCTTTAACACACACCCCCCTCCGTTTCCTTCCTTGGGAAGACGCCAGCAGGACCGTCTTGTGGCTCAAGAGCATCCCCCTTGTCGTTTTGATGACGACCCATGCAACCCTCCGCTAAGGCACGCCAAGGCACGCGTCCTCCACAATCATATCCCCTCGTTTTAATAAAGACAATGCCCCGACCGCCAGAATTTGTCCAAGTGGTTCGACTTCCACAGTCCTGGAATTCTCCAGGTCTGGATTGTTTTCGCGGCTTTCTCGGGGTAACACGCAGTACTGCCTGTCAATAGGTAGTGATTAAGGGCCTCAAATTAAGGCGCTGAAGTTGAGTTATGAGTGTAATATGCTTTGGCCCCCGTCAGTGTTCTGGGAGCTGCACGAGCAATTAATTTGCAAACCGGGCGCGACGGAGAAGCCCGCTGTGCACAGTGCTCTTTCCCTAAGGTACAGGTTGTGACCTCTGGCGCAAAAAAACCTATTATATAAAAAAGCCAACTACAGGCACGCCCTCGACAAGTTATGTGAGAATGCAGGGGGAAAACAGGGCACTAAAATCGCGACAGGAATTAGGTTATGTTTACATCCTACTTAACTGCTCGTCCCTATTAATAGGCCCGAAAATCTCCAGCGCAAAAAAAGGGGGCCGGGTTAGATGACCTGTGCGCATCCCAGGAGATTCACAATCCCTGGCTCAACAAGAGGCAAACAAGTCCTCTTCCCACTTGCATACTATTTGCATACTGTAGAAAAATTTAGGGCAAGCCTTGTCTCCAGAAAGTGTGGGCAAAAAAGAGCAGGAAGAATACATGCGAGTTTGGTTGGCAAGGCTCCCGGGCCTTTCTCCACTTTCCTTCCTTGTCCCATCTGCCGGCTCGTCATGCCGTCAGCTTGTTATGGAACCGCTTCATCGAACTTCTCCACAAGTTTCCCCAACCCCTGTTTTTTTTCTTTCTTTTTTTTGTCTCCTTCCGAGAGTGCCGAAAAGAACACAGCAGCCCACAGGGTTTGTGCATTTCCTGGCTGACCGCTAGTAAACAACCAGCAGAAACTGCGCCTGCATTCCATACGGAAGCAATGCGGGGGCCGTTTTGTACAAGCTGGGCCAGGGCACAAGGCCGCATTTCCCCCGATTGACTGGCCAGGAGTTTATTCTGGGACGGGATGAATCACCTCCAACCCGGCCTTATTTTGGCGAGGCGGCCATTACATGGTGATGAGCTCGGCCTCTCCACCTCGGGACACAAAGCGCAAGAATTCAGCCAATAAATCCTGTTCTGGAAGGCTCTCAAGGGGGCATGGTTGGTCACGGAGGGTTGGCCCCCGAGAAAACAAAGGAGCCATGCAGTGGGCGAGAAGAAGTAGAAGAGGGTGGAACGAAACGAAGAAAAAAAAATCGTAATTAGAGATGCCTGATTCGCCACTACATGAGTGCACCGCTTGAAGCCGTTTCGACACCCTTCCGGATGCCGACTGCGAGAAATGAGCTCGAACGACAGCGAGACAAAGCGTCACCGACAGAGATACACGTCTCAAAATTCTCCTCGTGCCTGTCCGATTAAAAGCAGCATCCCTAAGATGTTGTCTGGCCGGGGAGAGAGGGAAGGGGAGGGGGGCGTCCAACTTTCCCCCCGAGCTGGCCATAAACAAGGGTTATTCGTATCCGAGGTGAAGGTGGGGCAGTAGGCTATTACCTCCATCGGATGCGTTATTTCAAATTTATAGTCGCATTGTGAGCCTGGGCCGCGTCCCCCCGGCTCGTTCCCTGGCAAAACGGCCGAGATACCGAGCAAAAGAAAAGGATGGCCACTCTTGCCAGCAGGATGACTTCCATCCAACCCCTCCCCCGACCACCCCCCCGGACAAATGGAATTCTGCAATTAACCCTTTACAAGCGTCCTATATTTACTCCCCGCCGCTTTCACTGTCGCCCTAACTCTTCGCAGATGGGAATTCCAATCAACTTGCTCCCGCCTTATATGAATCCGGCATTTGAGCGCCCCCTCCCCGACATCCTAGCCACTGTGCCATAGGCTACTCCAGGGAAAACTGGATGGAGTAGAACCACACTGCTGTTGCAGTATTTACAAAGCTGGACCATTAGTCATCAACCTTCCCAAGTGCGTTGGCAACAAACCTGACCAAGACGAAACTGTGCTGTTTACATTGCCCTGTCCCATCTTTTTTACTCCCTGGAGAATTATGCGTTTTTAAACTTGCCCTTCGAGTTCCTATCTGCCATGTGCAATCGTTAACCGTTCGGCAATATCCGTTTAATCGATAAATATCTCCTGATCTGTAATTTAAGCCCTAACGACGACTGGTACAAATTACCTGCTTGCTTCCACTTAAAAATAAATTCTCAAAACTGCACCTAGTTGAGAGATTTATATCTCGCACAGTAGGTACAGGCAATTTCCATGAGCTCACCGCAGCGGCAAAAACAGCTTGAAATATTAGACAAATAAAACGAGGGTGTAGACGTACATGTTGAACAAATTCAGAAAAAAAAAATTACTGTCGTCACTTCTCGACCTTGTGACTTGTGCCACCTCTCAGAGTCACACATCACATCAGCAGACTAATTTCCCTTCCCTCCCTCCCACTCTAATTTGCTTACTACACCAGTTCAAGAAACTAATTTTAGAGTCTGAAACACTGACCTAACCGCTTGGTTCCAGAGAGTCGCTTTTATAACAAGCTGAGCACTGTACGGTTTAAAAAGTTACACGTTTCATGCAGCTTACTATACTGTAAAACTGTTTCTGGTGCCACTTTAGCAACTGAAGGAGAGCTAGCTATAAATCTAGTCTACGTCACAACATGTACTTTAGCGATGCCAACACTGCTAATGAAATGAAAACATATGCCTCCACTACTACGTTTTGCTGATCGATAGTTGTGTGTCGCGACGAGGACGTGTTTTTCGTGGTTGAACAATAAAGCGCTATTCCATGTACGACTCAAAATGGCAATAAATAAAACTTAACCGCACATTTTCCACCTGAATAACTTGAACCATGAAAACAAACATATCAGCAATTAATCAATTTCACACGGTTGACGCACTCTGCACACAGTAAAAGGAAGCCTGAGCTACATGGAGCGGCATCAGCTAAAAAAGCGCTCTCGACAAGTAATCAACCCGACGCGGCCGGGCTAAATAAGATTTCCAAACTTGGCCACGTGACTGCGGCACACATTTATTCCCATAATCAGACCCGTACATCAAAGTAATTTTCAGGATCCCCCACACGTAATTCCATCGTATAGGGAGGGGGGGGGGGGG